>JAQFXM010001221.1:0-34738 GCA_034693345.1 Entomobrya multifasciata
TACCAACCTTCCCATTGACCATATGATTATATATACCAAGTTTCATTTCAATTGGTCAAGGCGTTTGGACGCTAGAGAACCAACAGACACTCAGACGGACAGACGGACAGACGGACAGACGGACAGACAGACTTTTCATCCCGTTATCATCAAGTATTCTTATAAAGTACCATTCTGGCACTTAATAAACCTTGTATTTAGCATGAGAACAATTTGAACTATATAGATGGACGGTTGTCATTGTCGAGTCTGTTATGATGGGCATGTGAACGGGCTATTTCCTGGGAAGTGCAAATATCATATTTTCTTTGCTATATACATAAGTATTTCTATTTAAGCTGCTTACTCATAATTTTGGTGATTCAAAGCGATGTGATGTTGTAAGCTGGAGAGTGGTATGTACATTACAAAAACTGACCGCACATAATTTTGGCATCACTGAATATGTATAGTGTAAATCATAATTTTTTTCACGCGTAAAATATTCACGAAGTATTGCAGCAGGTGTAAAGAGTTAAAAAGTTTCTCCTGTATAATTTCCTATCAAAATGATTTTTCAACAGATTTTACTCGTCATGTATGTACTACTGTTGACGAAAGAGTCGGAGTCCTCACCTTTGTTGTTCGGTAACCAAGATATATTCACTGGAAATCTCCATCCACGTCCAACAACATCGCAAAGTTCATTTTCTGACTCAAATAAAAACATAAATTATGCATCTGGAGGACCGATTGTAAGTTTTAAATTACATTTTATCGATCGATTGGTTTAAATAAATTGTATAAACACTAAACTAAACACTTTTCTTCTATAGAGTGTAATGGAAAAGTTAATGCCATGCAAGAAAGGATGTTTTAAAACACCTAGTATGAAATGCGTTTGTCAACCAGTAACTGTAATAGATGACTATCCTGATTCTGATGAAAATGCAGTAGTACAGAAAGAGACATCAACAAAATCAACACCACTGGATAGAGAAACGACAAAGTATGAACTACATACAAACAGCTCAAACACATCTTCCATAATTCAAAATATTTTAAATAGTAGTAGTATCAACATGACAGTTGTACATTTACAAGAAGAAATTGCACCAACGACTGACTCTTTTCAGTTATCATCTTCAACGATAAGCAGTGCATTTTTCACAAATAAAATGGATTCAGGAGAAAAAGCTACGTCAGGTGTGAAAAGTTTATGTTTTTCATTGACAAGAAAAACAGTCATTTTAACTGTTGTACTCAATATGCTATATTTATGATTAAAACGCAAAAAAATGAAAATATTTGTCTTGTTTTGTCGCCAACCAACCCATTGAATTTCTTCAATTTACTCTTCTTTTAACAACTCCTCGTAGTAGCCTCGTTCTCATATCATAATTTGTCTTACATGAACTTGTCAAGGTGCATTCTCGAAGATAACCTTTTAACCATAGCGATTGCCTAACAATCTTCTGTTTCATTTATGTTTAGAACATTATTATGAAAAACAATCGATTTTCGAGAAAGAAAGTCCAACATAATCATATTCCGCTCAATGTCAAAAATGCAAAAACATTGAATTCAGTCTTCACCTTCATTCTTTGTTATACCCAAATATTACTATTCAATGTAAAACATTCGAAAAGCTGCATTTGAAGAACAAAAACAAAATATATAATAGTGTACGCATGCAACAATACTTTTTAAGCTATAACATTGTATAGATATAAGTTGCATAACAAAAATGCTTTGGTTTGGTTCTAAACAAACTACTAATAAGTTGTTGTAAAATAAACTTACAAATTGTGGTACTTATACTTACAATGTTATGGCGTTTCCGAATCTTTAAAAGGATTATGAGACCTCAGCAAAATATGTTTGTCGCTGGTTGTTATAGTTTCCTGATTTGCACCACTTGGTAAGTAAATATCTAACCAGATCTAACACAATATGACTATTATAAACTGCAACCGAATTTATTGGTTATAATTAGGTGAAATAAATTTTACAAATCAAACAATTGGCCATTGTTTTTAATGCGCAGTTGAATAGCATCGTATCTCTGCCACAAAAATTCTATAGAAATAAAATCTGACCTATTTTCTTTTTCAGGCCACTGCATATATTGAATAAAACATGGAACATGGTATTAAACAATAAGTTTAAACTGATACTCATCTTTTTAATTATATTTTTAACCGTGCCATGGCGTCGCTTCCATTTCCAATTTCACTCACCTTTAAAATTGTTAAAGTTAAAACTTTCGTCAAGATACGCAGAAAAAGTTGTTATAGGAATGATGACCTGCGCAGGGGGCTTTGAAAGTACTGGACGTGGTCGTAACGAAACCAAAGCAATGGAAGCAGCTTCCGAAGAGCCTTTAACTTTAATTAAGTCTGTACTAATTTCAGCTAAAATTTATCAAGCGACAAAGCTAGAGTTTCACATTTACACGGATAGTTGGCTCCTTGAAGAAACAATGAAGAAAAAGGTTTCCACCAGAATCCCAACGTATTTCACTGATTAATACATAGAACCACCTATAAATGCAGTGCAAATTTGAAATTTTACAGATTGATGTATTCCGTGGGATAATGAGTGACTTTATACAAACAACCGTATATTACCATAATGTATTTGATGCTGTTCCCCGGGGCCACGAACGAGACTTCATTGACAACAGGAGGAAATGTGCCTATGTTCGTTGTTTCTTTCCAAACTCTCTCCCTTCAACTCTCAAAGAAATATTGTATCTCGACACAGACGTTATTGTTACCGGAAATATTTTGGAAATCTGGAACAATTTCAAAGAACAAGTAGTCACCAAAGCTGATCCTACCCGACCACCACAACTTGCTGCATTAGTCCAAAATTCTGAGGTAAATGGTAACAAATATATGGAAATCTACCGTGACAACTTCCGGTGGATTCAACATGTTCCTCCAAGAGGTGTAAATAGTGGTGTAATGTTTATGAATTTGGATGCAATGAGACAATTCAAATGGACAGAAAAGATCATGACAATATTTGAAGAAAAAAGGTTTTCACTTATGGGAGATCAGCAATTGATTAACATCCTTTTCTACAGTCATTTGGACAAGTTACAAATTTTCCCTTGTCAGTTCAATTTTCAACATCTGCATTGTGAAAAGGGGCTGATGTGTACAAATATGACGAAGGATCCAGGGGGCATTCGGATAATGCATGGGGCAGGTGGCATGTTCCATAGCAAGGGACGATCACATATTGGTCTCTATCATGGATTTAAAAATGTATTTAACATGTATACTGTAAATTATGTAAACATAGCATGTATTTATGTATTTATGTTTAGTTTGATAATTTTTGAAATATGTATTTTTTAACAGTTCCATCTGGAAAATCATGAAGAAGTCATTGGTCGCCTGTTTAAACCCCTGAGAAAATTCTACAGTAAATTTTACGAACTTTCCAATCCTCAAGGGAAAGTTACATGTTATGGGGCAATAGGAGACCATCTTTTCAAAGAAATTTTTAGTTGAAGAATTTTTACTTCAAGTTGCAGATAATGTGCATATTTTTATTCTGATATAATTAATTATTTTGGTTTACGAATAAAATTACACTTTCTACTTACTTTCACTTTTCAGATTACGTTCACAAGTACTAACAACATATTACCATCAAAATTATCGCTTCTTATAATTTGATAACAAAATTCTTAGAAATATTTAACATTTACGTCCCAATTAAATTTTCTGTCAATATCATCTTGTGTACTAAGCAGATTTTCGTGTATGTCAACATTTACTAGAACCAAGGACCAGCATCTTTGCATACTGCCCATGAGTTGTCACAGTTGTGGTCACACCAACAAACATGATCGTAGTCCCACGGACAAGGTCTGTATTCCTTTTTAGGGCATGGATCCGGAGCTTTCCCACCTGCTCTCGCTCTCAAGTTCTGATTAGCTGAATAAGGTCCAGCATCTTTGCATACTGACCATGAGTTGTCACATTTGTGTTCACACCAGCAAATATGTTCGTAGTTCCACGGACACGGCCTGTATTCATTTTTAGGGCATTGGTCTGGAGGTTTTGACCCTGTTTTTTCGTTCCAACGATCATTTTCTACCTTTTTCTGTTAATAAAGTAAAATATGCCAAAATATGGGTTGGATAAGTACAGCTTTAATTAGATGATTATTTCTAAAAAACCTCGCCGTTCATCGTAGCGTTTAGCTTTCCTTCCGCTAACTTGCCTTTTGGAATACTGTTGTTTGAGGTTTTTCCTTTGTGGCACTACAAGGGCATACTTCCATTTTGTTTAGATCGAGCTCAGTATATCTTTCACTGGGGTGTGTTTATGCATCTGTACACATCGCAAGCTTATGAAAAAACAAAATGGAGGTATCCCCTTCGTAATGTTACCTTGGATGATAGAACTCCAGTTACATAACATTCAAAAAATAGTAGTAGAGCCAAAGTAATTTTAATCGTTGATTGCATCGTAAGATGTTGCAAAAAAATCTTGTAATGATGAATAACTGTAGAATAAGTGGTCTGTGGAATATCTTTAATTAAAGCAGCCTTAATGAATGGATGTGAGAGAGCTGTAACGCCTCCCCTTAATGATTTTAGGGCCAGACAAATTGCCATTGGATCTCTTAATCAGTACGGTATTCGTATTCACTGTACAATATTTTGGTAAAGTTATTAGAATATTTACGATTCATTGTGTTGTGGCATTTGCTATAATAAGATGAATTACATAGTATAAAAAAGTAAAACAAGAGGAAGTAATAATACACAAATTGCTCGTGTAATAGCTTCCAAACATTTCTTGAATTATTGATATCATTTCATTTAGGATTCTATTGATAAAAGCAGTATTTAAATCGCAACCCATTTAAAGGCTTTTTATTCGAGAGGCAAAAGCTTGTTTGGCAAATTTAATCTGAACATCCGGAATCACTTATGTGTAGCATATTTAAAAGTATACAGGGCAAATCATGCGTTCAGGTTTATCTAAGATATTATAAATAGTAGAACTGATTAGATGGTTGTAAGATTTTCAAAATGTGAAGGTAGAAAAAGAGCTAGTGGCTACAGCAAAATGATTAAACTTTAGTTTGCTATATAAATGAAATTCGATTGCTTATTCGGACGTTTTTTATAAACGATATCCAATTTGGTGTGACAAGAAATTGTGGCGTTGTTTCTTACATCCATACATAACTTGATGTAAACTTGTACACTTATGTAAGTATATAGAGAATTCTGCTAACATATAACAACTGAAGAATTAAAATATAGTGCAACTTGAATTTTTTTATTGTTTAATACGACTTGGTTTTGCAGTGCACGTCATTTTATAATTCAAACATGACCGTTAGTTTACAAAAACTAATCGATTCAGTCGTCAGGGAGGTTTTAGATTAAATATGCAAGCTTAACGTAGGTTTTGTTTTTATGCTCATCTAATCTATATGTACCATTGAAGTACATGTACGTTGTCGTTATTGCCAAACCTTAACCAAGCTTTGTAATTCGTTTTAGCAAGTAATTCTGGTTCTAAGATTTAAAAAATATTTCATTTCTAATTGCTACAAAATAGTCTAGTGTATATAGACACTTTCGAAAGTTATATACTTTCGCCCTATATACTTTAAATTGTTTACATATATCTGTGTCGTATCCTAAAATTAAATGAATAATCCACCTACATAAGGTAAACTTAAACTTCTAAGGGTATAACAAAACTTATGTTGCTCGCTAAATCAAAACAGTAATTTAATATGTTAAATAGCTTTGATCATTTTTACAAAATATCGTTTTTTATTTTGTTTGAACAATCAGCATTCCACCCTGGCTACATTTATACACATAAATATACATTAGGTATAACTTATTTCTATGTATATGTAATGATTTAATATGTTATACAGTACATAAAATTACAGTTTTATCGTTAATTCTATATTTTCAATGAAATTGAATGATTCAAAAACATTCTCGATGGAACAATATGAAATGTAATACGTATCAACTTTGGCCGAAGCAAATCGACATTATTATGGGACAATTTAAGTTGGTTTAGGTCGTAAGGTATAATGTTCAAGTAAAATAGTGTGACGTAAGCTAAAATTACTACCTAGTTTAAATGTAAACTTTGTTTACTATTTTTCTTTTTTAAATCACAAATAATTTCCTAATCGGTAAAAGTTAAGTATGTTTCGCATTAATAGCGAAAAAAAATGTATTGCAAGGAAAACCGAGAATGAGAAGCTTAGACCATCATACAAAAACTACATAAAATCATTTTGGTTTATACATTTTATGAACTTCAAATTTGCAACTAAATAGACTAATGAGGGAACAACATATTAGTTAGCAAATGGAAAAAATTATTCTAAGTTTTACCAACTTTCAACTATGTAATAGTGCAATTTACATGCATATTACAACTTAATACTACAAACAAGACTTTGAACTCTTGAGCGTTGAACATACATTTATACGAGTGGACAAATCTTAAAATTCGTAGCTTCAAAATGGTGTGCGACTCCAGCATAAACTTTTTACCAAAAATAATACGTCGATCATTTCTACTTGGAGGAAGTCCTTATAAATGGAGTCAGGAAAAGAAGAAAATGAGGGTCACCAGAAATATTTACAGCTTAACTCGGTTGCAGATTTCAGTAATAGTAGCATGCACATATTCGTTTTACTTGATGTACTGCTGCTGCAATTCGTGGATTATGAGACGACCACTTTTGGAATTCTATTTGTCATTTTACATGCTGCTGGCAACTCTGATCCTCTCTACAATGCATTTAATGGTCCTTTTAAAAACTGCAGAAATGGCAAATCTTATTAATTCTGCACTTCGTTATCAAAAATGGTTCCTGAGTAAGTATATTTTCATAATTTATTGAAAAATGCTTGCATTTAAGTTCTTAAATTCTTTACACATAGGGATATACGTGGATCGATTTGTTCGAGAGAAGTTCTTGAATATAACTGCAGGCAACATCGAAAATCTTCCATGGAAATTTTATCACATGATTCACATTTTCGTTTGTCCACTGTTGCTAATATTTATTATAAAGCCATATTACCCAATATTTCCCACAAGTATTATGCCTGCAGAGATGAAAAATGTTGTATCAATTTTAATCTTTGGATGTGGCTTGATATACAACTCTTATGGAACATTAAGCCTCTTATCGCTGATTGGTGCAGTTTTTATATATTCTTTACTGATTATCAGACAGATGGAGTCGCAACTGCAATTGGGGTAAGAAGAACAGTTTTCAAAAATTCTCATAACTTCAGGAAAAAATGAAAGATAAATTTTGTACTCATAGTGTTCCCAGCAGGAAGTATCGAATTTGGACATTCCCAAAACTACGAACCGTTCCAAACATCATTCTAAATCAACGTTGTCAGACAATTATAACTCGAATGTTTGAGGATATATTCAGTACATTTGCTATGCCATACATAACCATCGTCACACGTGCCGTGATTTTCAGTGTTTTCATACTTGTTGAATATAACAAAAGAATGAATGTATTTATGATAGCTTTCACTACAGCTTGTGCAGTATTTATTCCTTTTGCTGGCTTTTCCCATTTTATATTTTAGTGCTAGTGTACACTCAAGTTCAAAATATGTTCAAGGTACATGGTTTCATCACTATTGGTACAAAACAATTACTGACAAGCAAGATCGTAAATTGTGGAAAAGGTTCAGACGTTCGTGTAGGTATCAAGGAGTTCAGGTTGGAGTTTACTACAAGATTAAAATGCACACTGCCATTACTCTGATTCAAATGATTACGTCCGAAGTAGCTGGGTTGTTGTTGGCGGCTGACGGTCAAGACAATAATGTGGTCCTACGAATATAGGATGACTCTTCGTCCATGATAATTAAATTACGATACAATGCATGTTTTGTAAGCTTGCTAATGTTCAAATAGGTTATTCCTGGTTTTTATTTTAGACTTACTAAATATAATAATATGTCTTAAATAAAATCATAAATTGTTTTGCACACGTACACATCTCACATACCAATATTAACAGTGAAAAGAAACCTTTAGGTTATTGATCTAGATTTCTTGCAGCGTGTTGTACTGTGTGTTTATCCTTTCAATAACGTTGTACGGTTGTACTGTCTTGTCTTCATATCGTAATGATTCCATGAACTTTTAACTTTTTAGAGTCAAGTGGTAATTATTTTTTCAGGTATGTTTATTAAAGCTGGCATATGAAAAAGAAACCTAGCAAAACGAAATCACATTATCGAGATAACTCCATAACACTTTTTACTACATTCCATTCTTTCTGGATTCAATAATAATGAAATATTACACGCTAGATCACAAGAAACTTTACCTTTGGTTATTTATAGTTTTTACAGTGACCATTGAGGTTAAGTTCTGACATTTATTTTTTACGTTTCGTTTAATTTTATGTTCTGCGGAAATAAATTCTTTTTTATATAATTTTACGTTGAATTTTTATCACTAAAACTAAAAACGTCAACCTTGACGTGTTACATAACAGGTACAAAATAATATTTACTCATTTTTTGCTTCCAAAACCTAATAAAATAGAAATTACAGCACCTATAATTTGAGTTGATTTGCTGATTACCTTGCTCAAGAACAATTTCTTATTGCTGACTAGACATGGAACTGGAAAGGACACTACCAAAATCTCAAAATAATCAAATCCTGTCCATCAAAGGCAACTGCGTTTCAACTTTAAACGTTCTCCTGGAATTCTTCCAAGCATATAATCAAATCTTCGATTGCTATAGCACACCCCTCTATTCTACATACCTTGATACTGACAATGACACTCAAATGATTTTAAAATGCGTGTGGAAATTTCGGGGAGTTTACCGCAATCGATACAGAGGAGTGCTGTACTTGACCACTGGCGCACTCCAAACGACACATCAAAAAGCTTTGAACGAAGCAGTAAAACTGCTCAATAATTTCATCAAAGAAAACGATAGGAAAGCTGTTATCGAAGCTGCTGTTAGAAAAGTATTGGCTCAAGAACAGTGTTGGATAGAGCAAGTCAACAGAATCAGACAACAATACGTTGTGGATTCTATGTAAAAGGATGCTCTGGAAGAATTCATGCTTATTACACATACTGAATTTCCAGCGTTGTTTGAAAAGGACTCCTTGGAATACTACGATGAAACTAGACTTTCAGAAAGATTAAGTGAAATGAGAAATTCATTTATGAATGATTTTCAAGAGCATATTCCATACATTCGGGAGGAAGATCCAGTACCTGTAACGATCATTTGTAAAGAAATGGCTGCACTACTGCATAATACATGCAATGAAGTCGTCATTGGAAGGAATCTTAGCAGAAAGGAAAATGTTCAGGGAATGATGGATGCTATTCTAAAGGACTCAATATTAAAATACAAAGAGAAAATTTTGGGAGTGACCGGAGCAAGTCTGCTATTTAATCAAGACGAGATTCTTAAGCATCATGCCACTTTTAGATATCAATTCGTACCAGATTTTACAAAGTTTGGGAATACGAAGTGCCGAAGTGAATACTTGAATCGATACAAAGTTGAAGTTTACAAGACGCTCAGATCCATTCTCAACTCTGCTAATGCAGAGGCAATTAGAAAACTGGAAGAAGCAGAGTTTCTTAGTCAGGTCGAAATTCAAACTTGCTTTGAGAAAATTACAAACATATTTCGAAACAGCAAAATACGTCCAGATAAACTAACGGAATACAAGAAAATGGCAAAGGAAAAATTTCGGGAGACGGTTAGGGGCATGAGACGATCCAACGCGGTGGATGGGGGAGAAATACTTCGTTGTGCCAAACATGAAAACTTTCCCGATGATGAATGTACTGATGAAGATATAGCTGATATTTCTGCAATTCTGATAGCCAATTACGAACTAAATTTAAGATGGTTAGTGACAGAAGAATCAGGGGTCATTCAGCAATTTCATAAAGATAAGAAACAATCATTGGCTGAACAGTTGAAGCTACAAATTAGGGAAAAATTTGGTAGAAATCAAGCTGTTGGTCAGCATCTACAAATTTTCATGCAACGGGTGGATAAATGTTTTGAGGAAATCGCAGGTCAGGAACCACAAAACTGAGTTATGTAAAAGGAATTTGTCTAAAGGTTTGTATTTTAATTTTACCGATTATTTAATTTCAGTTGTAAAATATTTGTATGGTATTATTTTATGGTTTAACATTTTACATATTTGACATTTTCTTTACTATTGTTTTAAATGTAGATAAAATGTATATTGACATTTAATTTTAATGAATTCGCATTTGTAATGTAAAAATAAGTCTTCATCGTAATTTTCCGGTATGTAACCATGACTGAACTCTGAATATTTTATTTCATTCCTGAGCAACTTTTTGTTTAAATAAAGGAGATTTTTGCTTTAATTTAAAAACGTTTTATTTAATTTATTTTAGTTCACTTTTTACTTTTTCCTGAACAAATTATTCTTCTATTTTCATGAAATTAGTAATTCTATGATTAAGAACATTCAACATAGTTTCATATTGCTGTCTGTAGAAAAACAGGTAACTATGACGCTCATAATTTGCACAGAAAAACGTCTTAGACACAACTCGCAATTTTGTTTGGTTCGCTTGGCCTGGCCAAATTCCCTTTTAAAATTTCACGGACTAGCAAAGAAAGCACTACCTCACAATCAAAAAAATACGCATAAACTTTTTCTGCCTTTGAAATGAATAACTATACCCATTTAGTTTTAAGTGAATACTTACTCTTGTTGTTGAACTTGGTAAAAATTCTTCCACAGTATACCTTTTTCAGGTCTTTAACTTTCCAAACGTAAAAATATGCACACATTGTAAAATGGAATATGCTTGCATCAAAGATAACAGATATATTATGTTGTTTATGTTCACACGCCACAAGTTGTACAACAAGCACTTAGCTGTTGAGTTGAGATGACTTGCATTACTATAACATTGAAATCAAGCTATTTGCATGACAACTTCAAAAAACATTTAAAAAAGAAGATTAGTTCAATAAATAGATGAAAGACTAATGGATCGATGAAATAGTTTTTGCTCTGTCAAGATAATACAATGCACTACACAAATATTTGTTTTTCTTTCATTTTGGAGAAATAAATTTTCTTGCAGAAATATATTTAAGTGCATAATATGCTACATAAGCTGAGTGCTGCTATTACTAATGAATGGGTATTCATGCTAAATAAAATAAAAACCAAAATGTTCCGGAAAAATCCTTTCAAATTTTATTCAAACGTTTTAACAATATTTCCACTTCTTTTTCAACTCATCTCATGTGACGAGAAAAACATTTCTGGAACTATAAATCAACTATTTCTTAATTTACACAGTTCTGACTTCCTTGTCTCTACGCATTCTTTGGAATTCCAATACAATGAGATAATTCCAACAAATTTTCCACAAATGCGATTCTCTTCGCAATTTAACTTATCGGTTGGAACGAGCATATATTTTAAATTGACACAACATTTCCAAATAATTGTAACACCAGCAAGCAATCATCTTGATTACAAAACGGATAAAGAAATTTCTAAAGTTTTGAACACATTCTACTATCAAGTGCAAAAAGTACGTTCGATCTTTTTGTTTCTTTCATACAATGTATCAGAATATCCATTATTTTCTCGACGAGAAATAAACTTTCCTGCACTAAAACTACTACTTCATCTTAATTCTAATTTGAACTTGATAAGCGTGGAGGTACTCTGTAAAGGTTACTGTAAAAGTGATATAATGAAATATATTCCGTATTCTTTACTACTAAAAGACCCAGCTGCCTTGCATAAACAAGTATTTTGGAATGGGGACGGTAGAAATTTACGAGCACTTATTTTGGTCCGGATAAATAGTGCCGAATATTTTGAAACTTATGCCAATTCAAAAGAAGATCGTCTTCATATTTGCGATAGTTTACTTTTTCGATCTAAATACTCGTTTTACTGCAGCAGTGAACTAATGTCTGCTATGCACATGTCATCTATTCACAATCTTTCATTGGACATTGTTAATAGACTTAATTCTACTGTGAAAAAATACGTGACAGCAAATCATCAATATGTTTCTTGTCGAACAACAAATTTAAATGAAGAGACACCGTTGGAAATTAAAGTAGGCCAGCAGTTTCTTTCCGCCCACGCCATGTTTCCAGTGTACTGCAAATTAATTAGTACAGTGGCAAGCGAAAAATTATTTGACGATGGATTTCTGAAAACGAATGCGGATGCTATTGATTATCGCGTTTGGATGACACCATTTTCTGCACAAGTTTGGTTAGTTGTTTTAGTTTGTTTTCCAATTTATTATAAATTTGTGAAAGTAAAAAAGAGTGAAAAAAGAATAGTCTTTGGAACCATTGCAATTTTTGGATTACTTTTGTGTACGCTTTATGAAAACTGTATAACAAGTGTTGTCGTTTCACCTAGCCCACCAATGGTGCTAAAAACTGTACATGAAGCTCTGAAAAATGGTTACAAAATTTACTGGGATATTGAGAGCAGACAAGATTCATTCGAAACATTCTTTGAATGGGATTTTAAACTTCTAGGAATATATCATTTGATCAGTGTCGCATATAAATTGATGAAGTATAAAGATTTTGAAAACAATACCAAACTAATTACAGACAAGATATTATATCCAGCTTATGGAATTAACTTGGAGATAAACAAGAATAGATTGCAGGAAGAGTTAGACAAGTGGAGAAAAATAGAGTCAGGGTTAAATGAAACTAAAGGGTTTACAAGTTGCAACGTAATTCGTCAAGCTATTAACAGACATTCGGATATTTGGGAAATATATTCCCTAAACAGAAATTGGTTATTAATGACTGCGGCAAGAATAAGAGAAAATGGATTACCAGAAATGTGGGATCAATGGGCAAATGAAGCTTATTTGCGGTACTTGAAAAGAGAAAAAGTTGATAGAGTGAAATCGGAGAAAAAATTGACCAACTTTATAAACTTTTCTAAATTTAAAGCACCATTTTTTGTTTGGCTTGTTGTCTGTATATTAAGTTTATTTATTTGTGTTTTAGAATATTACATCAATGTAAACTTTTCATATTGTAAACAAGAATTGTTTAAAATGAAAAATAGATTTTGTTAAAATTTTGATTAAAATGTAATATATAGTCTTTTTACCTGATTTAATGAATATTTGATAGCATATATACATTGGAATTACATTAACTTAACAAGAAATTATTGTATGTCATAGTAAATCATAGAAAGAACATGTGTCAACTTTATAGAAGGATATGTGTTTGTATATATTTACATTAAACTGTTAAATCTTAATAGAAATTAGCAATGATCCTGTCATATTTGCTATCATTCCCAATAATGTCAGGCAAGTTAGTTTTTTGACTGGGTAGAAGCTTCCACTTTTCACTGCCTCGACTTTAATGGACTTTACCAATTTCCTAGCCAAAACATTCCTTTGAACAATTTCCCGATTTAGTAGGTTTCGTTTTAACTTTAAACTGTAATCATTCACCATTGCCATGAACACCGTAAACACGACTAGAACGACAGCGCAAACTATGGATACTGCCGCACCAAAAGCAACTAACAATAAATTCTTCCCGTTGTCGGTCAGTCGAACCGCAATAATCACGCCTTCAATAGCAGTGACGCTAAGGGCCGTTGTTATTGGTGAAATGTACAATTGACCGAAAACATTATTATACATCGTAGCTAAGATTCGAAGTTTTGAATAAATCAAAAGATCTTCCTGTAGGTTCGTCATTTGACGTTCTCTCGACCTGCTTACTTGCCGTACCAAAATTTGGTGAATAGTAGCTTTGAATGTGTGTAGAAAAGTCATATTAATGTAAATGACTAGCGTTGGAGCACCTTCGTATCCCAAAACGTTCCACAAATCGACCAGTACTCCGGTTCCCATAGCAACGTATTTGGAATAAAATAGCCCAAATGGATTTTGCCAGAGAACTAACCTGTATGCATGACTCCCCAACAGCCATATTCCATCTTGAAACATGATGAATAGCGGTGCAAGAACCACTTGAAACCCAAGCATATTAACAGCCATAAGACCAACAATGGTACGTCTTACTTTCTCCGACTGTTTGAATGGGCTACAATTTTGGAAGTGCTTACTTTCCAAATTTTTTATTAAGTCTACATTTGTGTTGACTAGTTGTATAACCTGGTCTCCAATGAAGAAGAAGGTGCCTTGGTTGAGACATCCTGTGATGGGTCCACTAATCCACATGCAGTGTAAAGCAAGATGAATATATTCTTTGTTGTTTACATAAACGGAAACGTTCGTAATGAGTAAATATGTTAGAATCAAAATATAAGTTGGGTATAGTAAAAAAACTAAGCGCCAAATAAAATATAGCTTATCCTTCACTAGTTTAAGATAGATCTGAAGGCCTGGATTCCATATTAAAGTGAAAGGTTGATGACCAAGTGCATGAAAAAATCTGAAATACCACTGAAGAAAACCATCTACTTTTCCCTCCATTTTAAAAGTCAGCAGTATTGATTAACTATAAATTTTAGATTATGTTTGGCATACAATTTAAACTGAAATACGAATTTTATATATGCTTGATATTCAATCAGGTTTCGATTATTCCGATTGGCTAGGTAAAACTGAAAAACTTTTACGATTTTCATCCGATAAAAGTCCATACAAAATGGTACTAGACAAAGTTAGACAACCACTGTCACTGTCAAAGAAAATAGGCATGAAAATCATTGTAAGTGCATAACTAGAACCTGAACCTGGCAAAATCGAAAAAGAAGAACAGATACATCACATTAAATCCTTCAAGTGATTAATGGCGAAAATAATTGTATGATAGCCAGCCCAACTTGTGTATAGTAATAAGAAAGTAACCAGAGTTTCCACCGATCGTGAAACTGAAAATACAGTATTCGGTTTATAAGCAGTAAAAATAATTAAATAATAATATCGATTAGTTGTCAATCATAAAATATAACTATCCACGTGCGATTTGCGTTCGTAATCAAGTTCTATTTAACTCGCATTACGTGCAGTTCAAACAGTTTAATGCTTTCATTGTTATTTCTCATGGGTCAGTTACAAAGCTATGGGTTAAGAGACGTTTTCTTACTTTATTTTCACTCAATTGGAATGTATCTGGTTACATTTTCTGGAATGCAATGACAACCTCAAAGATAGTAATTTAATACACAAACATGGTAATTAAATGGCAATTTGAATTATAAGTTCCGATTAAAGGTAAAGTATTTTTATTGCAACAATTAATTCTAGAATTCATTTTTGCTAGCATAAATATACATAGGTTCTTACTTTACTTTGTGTAGCATTTCCGTTTTCCCACCCAACGTTTCATACTTGCCACGCAACCACCGCATATGTAACCAGTAGGCTGCCAAGCTGAAAAAGTGGACGAATTAAATTTTCATTGAATCAAATTGCAAGAGTGTGTGTTATAGCACTATAATTAGCATGCATGTATTCTATATGCTGTATGAATTTAAGTTAGGCTTGTTGTAAATACTAACAGAAGCAAGTAATCCATAATTAACGGTAAAATAGTGACAGGAGAAACCCACTGAATCGTGCTCGATATCTGAAGAGAGTAAACTTAATTTGATGAGATCCATCTGACATAAATTCAAATCCATTTTTCTTTTATTAATCCATTTCCGCAATGAAACCTGGACCTAAAATTGTACACATGTAGAAATGAACAAAAACAAAAAACGAGAGCACAAACCAATGGTTCCATCATATAAATTTTAAATCTAACCTGTTTGTAAAATTCGCTTGCTAGCATCCATGTCATAGAATGGATTATTAGAAAAACACACTTGTACCAGTATCTTGATCGCATACTTGATCTTTCCCTTAGGTAAGTCGGTGTAACCGCATAATTAGCCACAGAAGAAACGACCAAGAGAAAGAATTGGTTTCCACAGAGGATATTTACTTTTTCCATTACAAACTTCAGATGATGAAGTTTCAAGGTTACCTATTATTTGGATACACATGTTCATAAAAATGACACGATACATTTTTCAATAAATAATATCTTTTTTAGAAACTTCTTCTCTACCTGATCAACTGAACGCATAGATTTTAAATATTCCACAAATTTGTTTTGTATCTCATGCATGGCATACACAAGTGCAACAAGAATATTCAGCTCAAATACCATATTAGCCCTGAACGAAAAATATATCCAGAAATACAAAAAACCCTGAAAATAGTACTGGAATTTCATGAAATCATGGTATTCAATTAATTTGAAAAATGCATCTATATTTTCTGTAAAATAATCAATTAATGTACGGCCAATAGTTTTTTGGTATGCTGATAGAAAGCCCATTATGAAATTGAAGCTTACTACAGCTACACCTAAACTTATTACTAGTTTTCGTCTGGCTTTGACATTTGTAGACCAAGCTGAGAACGACGCAAGAGCGTTGATGGTGTCAAGTATGATATTTTGACGAAACCATAACAACCTCATGGTTATAAACGAGGTTATCAGGTCGGCTGTATCTGAAACTGCACGAAGAGCAATTGCAGTTGTTCCTGTTACACTTAATTCTTCTTCATCGGTGATCAATGAATGTAATTGCCAAAATCCAAGGACCAAAGTTCCAAAATGAAAGAATCCACATATTGCTCGAGAAAGTAAACAATTGGAGACAATAGTGTATATTTTACTCTTGTTTAAATCTGAGGGTGACGATTGTACAAATCGATACTCACTTTTATCTAAACGTTCGACACGGAAAGGAACAAGTTGAAGCGAAGAAAGTAGGTTTAAGACAGTATTTAACAACATAGCAAATGTAACTGGCTCATCAGAGTTGAAATGGAAGATGGGATGGATAAAGTTTTTAACGTATCGTAGCTTTGAATTTGAATTCTTATTTGTTAGGATAATTACCGTTATGGGGTAATGTGATCCGTGTAAGGCTTTTACGGTATTCATCCTATTACATAGTTATTAATAGACTGGTAATACACATATTATAGTTTATAAACTACATACCCATCATAATTTTCCACTAATTCTTTCCACAGGAGATGTTTTGAATGCTATAATATTTAAATTTACCTACGAGATTAATTGTTTATTAATAACGTAAACAATCAACTAGTTAATTTAAAAAATAAAAATTCGTAGCTGAATTAGATTCATCGTCTACACCCAACCAAACATAATTACAATGATTGATTCCATATCGGTGTATTGATGATTGATTTATTTAAAAGTTTCCTAGTAGTATTATATACAGCAAATACATTATATGATCTCATTAAAATAATTCCAAACGTTTACTCAGAAAGTTTAAAAGGATAAAATGAGCTCCACTGGGTGTGGTACCAAATTTTATGAAATTAAAATTCATCCCACCCAATATATTTCAAAAGTACTGAAGTTTAATATTATTAATTGCATTACGAGTCTTAATCTTTATTGATCTATTGATCTATATTTGAAACCAACTATAGTATAGGTAATCATGAAACCAACGAGTTGAAATGTGAAAACAAAAGATTTTGTGGAAGATATGCATGCATAAAATGTATTTAAATGTAAAGATGTAAATTATCATAACGTTTAAAGTAGGTTTAACTCTCGTCGATGTCAGCAAATTATAACTGACTGTAAAGTGATAGCATGATATTCTCACAGGGTCGTTTTCGATTTCTGTCGCCATACAGTTTAGTCTTGTAATGTCTACTAGAGTTATTGTCTGATTGTCTAACTTTTTCTTTCTAATCTATTTGCACAAACAAAATTGAACCTACAAATCAGCATCCAGTCAAAGCATAAACCCTTGACGTTTAAAGTAAATAAATCAATTGTGTTGATGGATCTTTAATGAATTATAAACCTTTCTATTATACTCGCATGTCAATGTCCAAGTAACCAATTGAACCGTTATGCCAACCAAATTATACCAATATTTTGCTGCCATGTGCGAATCCACCCGAATATAAGCTTGTGTTGCTGCACGATTTCACATTGCCATAAGAAAAGCAAAAAGCACATTTTTCCAATGGATTAAGTAATCTCCTCATTAAATTTCCTTAGAATATCGAGGTGAAGCTTGATCTGTCGATCAAGTTAGCTATATGCAATTTAAACTGCGGGCTACTTATATTTTGTAAAACTTGAAGCAACTTCTTACCATATCCACCGATTTCGCTATAAGTACAGTTGATGAGAAATCCTTGACAGCCTTGTAAACTGACGTTGTTATTGTGAACTCGTAAACCAACGGAAATTTCATTGAAATGTAAATCCAGAAATATGTAGCGCAAAGGAGAACCGGAACAATATGAACTTTTGTAGCATTATAATCATAATCATTAGACAAGATTTTGGCAACAATGTACTTATCCAACCATTGTGTGATCAGTTTCGTGGATTTCTGAATAACTTTGGTTTGGTGGACAGACGTGAACCCTAAGAATAGATTAATATCTAAGGCAAATGTACCAATTACGTACGCCTTAACCTTCTAGAATTTTATAATAGATGTCGAGAGTTTGAAGTGGCTCAATGCATTGATAACACAAATTAACCGATTTTGTTGAAACCAGCATAATTGAAGCGTCAACAGGGCAATGGAAAATTCACTCAGAAAAGAAATCACGGAAAGAATGGGTGTTGTAAATCCATTCGTCCATAAACATTCAATTTCCATGTCCCAAGTTGTATGATAGCGCATGGTATTAAAACAAATTCAATAGAATGGAATGTTTCGAATTACCCCACCAGCAACAACTTTGTAAGTTGTGTTATATTAAACTTAACATCGAACGGAACGATTTGAAGTGCAGATAGCAAATTTAATATAGTTTTAAAGTAAAGTAACATGTTTGGGGCTCCGGTAAAATATAATTTGCGATGCAATTATTAACCTTACTTGTAGGCTTAGCACTACTGATTTTGACCCGTCGCTCTAAGGTAAATTGAAAGGTCGTGGCGGGCGAGCTTTGCTCTCTGAAACCGTCAAATAAAATCCCCATTGAGGGAACTAACTAACTAACTAACTAAATTGAAAGGTCACTTTGTATCAAAAAAGTAAATTATTTCTTGGATTTAGGAAGCATAATAAAATTGATTAACTTAATCATATAAAATATGAATATCAAACATTTTAACATAATGTCCAATATGTATTGCTCCTCCAAAAAAACAAATAAATCGAATAGCTTGAAGTAAACAAATGCATTGGAAAAAGGAGAAGCAACATCAATTTAAACAAAAGCCGAAAATGATTTTGATTGGCTAAAGAAAGTTTTTTATTTAAAAAGTGTTAAAATATTATAAATAAACTACTACAATTATAAGCAATATATACGATCTTTCTCTTTGAATTCAATAAATACATACCGTACTACAAATTGTTGAAAATAGTAAGTATTTTAATTTTAACCTGTGTATTATTCTAAAAGTAAGTTGCAGATTGGATCCGGAATCCGGAAACAAAATTGCTAGTAGGACTGCAGGGCAATGCCCGTGTAAGTTGCAAGAAGGCCGACCAGCTACATAAAGAATCAACAAACGAACACAGTTGTATTTTTTATTTATTATATTTGTTTAAATTTACGACTATTCCTATTCTAAAAGCTTGAACCCTTTTACTGAAAACATGAAAATCTTACCGACGTGAGGAGAGTATAACTGACTACAAAATGACAGCATCCAACCCCAACTGGATCGCTTTCTATTTCCTTTGCCAAAAGGTTTAACTTTATGTAGTCTGATTGTGTCAAATGCTCATCCAGCTTTTTCTTTCTAATCCAATAGCGAAGGTACATTTGAACCTACAACAAACAACAAAACACTTATTTTTCAAGTCTTTTATGACATAACACATTTTCATTTTTGATAACATAGCATCTTACCTTGCGATGGGTTTCCGCTGCGCAAATCCACGTAAATGCATGAACTGCCATGGTAATAATTCTGTACCAATATTTACACCAATCTATCTTATTGGACCGCAGAAAAGCTGGTGTGACTGCGTAATTGCTTATAGTGAGGATAAACAAAAGAAAGCAAATGTTTCCACAAAACCTAGTAATCCTGGTATTGAGGGTCTTCAAATTGTCGAGGTGATGCATAATCTGTATGATATATGAAGATAAAGACAAATTACGAGAAGAGTTAAATACGTGCTGATTGTGTTACCAAGAAAACATGATTATTTATTAGTACCATGTCAACTGATTTCGTTTCCTTGGCTACACTCAAAAATGTATCCCCAGCCAATTTCAACACGAACACAATTATAACGACAATTTTCATTTCAAAGAGAAATGTCAACCGCAAAGCTAAATAAAACCATGTCGCAAGCAATTTATGTAGAACCTTTAAAAAGTAATCGGTTGTAACATTGTTTTCCGACTCATTAATGACCTGTCTGACAAATTTTACAGCACCACTAGCAAGCTTGTTAACAACTTCAGCCTGAAAGACTGACACATAACCTTGAACGAAGGCTACACAGAGGATGACAACTACAACTGCACAAATTTTTAATTTCCAATATTTTCCAGGTTTTGGAATAGGATATTTCGCAAGCACATTCAACAAATCAGTAACCAGGTTTCGGCGGCACCATAACAATTGACATGTCAGAATCGTAATGCTAAATTCACTCAAAAAGGACACAATTGATAAAAGCGTTGCCACCGCACCAGTGACATTTGTTACATCGTAAGCGTTCCAAAACCCGGTAACCAAAGCTCCAATTTGAATAAACATACAAATCACCTTTGACAAGCATTTTCTGGAGCGAAGTGTATAGCTATTATGGTTAAATGGTGTACCTTCCATTTCTATTCTGAATGGAACTAGCTGAAAGGTTCCAAGAACGTGAAGTAATGCCTTTAAATAAACTTCGCATGTTGGCTGTTCGTCTTGTTCCGTAATTCCAAAAAAGGAAAAGACAAAATTTCTAATTTTTTGTTTCCACGGTAATATTCTTAATGGGTAATGAGTGACAAGATCTGGCGAAGGCTGCTTCATGATGACCTGCCAATCGAACATATTTAATTGATTAACACGATTGATGTAACTTGAGCCGACGTTGACGTTGACTAGTCACTGAGTTAAATATACACAAGACGCTTGTTAGTATACCATATAAAATGACACGACACACGACTACACGACCACTTAAGCTTGCTGTATCACATCATCGCTATCAATCTGTGTATCTCAAGTAAACCGGATGAGGAGGTTGAATTAAAACCCGACATACAGCTACAGTAAATAGAGTGTTTTGTTGACCATCGAATGTCAAATTAAGAAACATTGTGGAATAGTAATGAATTAAATTGTGTTTTTCGTATTATATGATAGGTGATGCGGCCTTGCACACATTGTACTGAGATAAGGTACGAACATAGATTTCGAAGATAAATATGTATTTATATGACCACCTAGGATTAGCTTGAACAAATGAGATATATTCCTCTGATTCGAGGAATTATATTACCCCAGAAATCGTTTAACCGTCAGACTGTTCAAAGTTGATGCAATCGTTTGCACTAATTGACGGCCAGAGGAGGCGGAATTGAAAAAAAGTGATCCTTAATTGCAATCAAACACTATAATAGTCCTTGTACACAATAAATCCTCTTCAAATATTGCCACAGATTAGTAATTCTATGCCATTTTTCATTAAGTTTTATTCATTTTGTTGTCACGTAATATTACATGTGCGTTAGCAAATAATGTTCGTACCTACAATTAAGCCAAGTATAACATTGTGCCAAACACAAAGGGAAAAGTTTGTGACAAAAATGACAACAAAGGACACTCCTTTTCACTCTAAGCAAACGGTAAATAACCATCTTCCTAAACAAAAACACAATGCATACTGGTCATAATTCCAAAAGTTGCTGTTATTTTTCCAGGAAGTGCTAAGTGGTCGGTCAGAGAAATAAAAATAAGATTGGTTAAAGCAAAAATCAACTTCACAACTACTTTTCATTGATTTTTTTCCCTTTATAGTAAACTTAGTTGCACATAGTTCGTACAGAAAACAGTTTATATTTTAATAAAATCATCATTACATGCTTCAGAAAATATTTAAAACTAAAATAGAAATTATATCATGAATCATTGTCCATGGTTAAATGAGCCACGTTACACGTGGCAGTATAATTAATAACGGAATAGAAACATTCGTGGCTATATAAATATTATCTTGGCGTAGATTACACAACTAAACTTGCAGCGCAACTACGGCATACGTCACCCACAGTCCGGTTAACTAAAAAATGAAAAGGTGAAAGTCATTACAAAACGAAAATGTTACAAGAAAACATGTATGCATGCATGTTCCATTTCATGTAAGCTATTACCGATATAAGTAGACCATAACTGACAGTAAAATGATGGCACCCTAAACCCAAAGGATCATTTTCAATTTCCATCGCAAGTAAGTTTAGTCGTGCAAAGTCCATTTGAGTCAAATCATTATCAAGCTTTCTTCCATTGATCCATTTCCGAAGCAATACCTGCATCTTTTATAGTAATTTAAAATCAAGTTAAATCTTCATTCATCATTTCATTAGATGTGGCAAACAATCAATGTATGATCAATCTTTATATCGTATTCACCTTCCTGTGGAATTCACTGGCTCCTACCCAAGTGAATAGGTGGGATGATATAGAAAATACTTTGTACCAATATTTATAAAACTCATCGTTCCCCTCTCGAAAATAAGCAGGTATGATAGCATAATTTGATACGTTCAAAACAACGAGAAAAAAACAAATGTGTCCACTAAATGAGGTAATCTTGGAGTTTAAATTTTTCAAGCTGCTAAGGTGATGCATGACCTACGTACGATGAAAGTTTGAAAAGTTTATAAAATATTTACATAGTTGAATTACATCAAATGTTTATTTACCCTTACCTTATCTACTGATTTAGTTTTGTTAATAAGCGTAATAAAATCGTTACCGATAATATTTAAAATGTAAACTAGTAGTACTACAATGCTAAATTCGAAGAAGAATGATAATCTGTATGAGATGAACAACCAGAAATATAAGCAATTTGCAATCCGGTTGTCTACTAAAATACTTTTTGTATACCAGGATATGGGAAGCAAGTAATCAAGCACATTGTTTATCACTTTTAATATAGTAGTTGTCACATTATTCAAAACCGTGTGATGGTGAATGGACGAGAAACCATGGAGAAAGTTTATACTAACAACACCTATAACAATCATTGAAACTTTTAGTTTCCTAAAACCTTTGTTATAATTTATTCTTCTTAGACAGTCAAGTTCACTCATTAAATTAATGATTTCAAGAAGTAAATCTTGGCGTATCCATATCATAAATGAAGATATCAGAACAATATTAAACTGACTGATAGCAGAAAATATTGACATAATTTTTGCCGCTGAGCCAGTTACATTTACCATATTGTAAGCATTATAAAAACCTATAAGTATGGCTCCAAACTGAATGAGTGAACAAATGAATGTTGATAGTTTTGATCTTCTGTGGAAGCAGTAGTTGTGGGTTAATTTATTCGATATTGAATCTGGACTAGATTCAATGAAACTGTTTTTAACTATTCTAAATGGCACCCAATGAAAAATTTCTGCTATGTAGAACAAAGAAGTCAGATAAACTACGCAAGTACTGCGGTTGTTTTTACCGTTGGCAATAATTGGGGTAAACCGAGAAGAAGTTAAGTTCCCTTTCATATTAATTCGCTTGTGGTGTCTTAAGTCACTGATTTTTCAAAAATTAAACAAGTTTTGCATACTTAAAATATCCAAACGAGTTGTTTAGCATAACTATAACAACGAATTTACAATAGCTAGTGCTCGAACACCCAAAATGAATTTTATTTTTTCAAATAATCGGAAAATCCATTTACTAATTATTTTGAGTGCCTTAATCAATTAAAATGACAGACTTTTGTTCTAATTCAAATAAAAACATTAGAGCAAACAAAATTATTAAATGTTAAATTGAAGGATTACCAAATACTTTTCTTTTGAAATCATTTGTTAGTATCGAATGACAAACATTTGTACTAAATGCAATACGTTCCACAAACCTAACTGAAGATATTCTATAAGTATGAACCTGGTCAAGGTATGCATAAAATTAGTAAACTAACGCAAAACAAAGTCATCGATCACCAACAAACATTACATACATGCATACATACATACATACTAATCAAATAGTTGGTTACAGAGCGTTAAAGAAACTTAGATCGATATTAGGAAGTAAATTTTATTAAACCAAATATCCAATAGAACCCGTTTAGCATTATTTAGTTATTAGTCTTTTTGAAAACTTTTATCTTCGTACATGACATTGGTCATTAAATATCAAATATCAAGCAGTCGTAAGAGAAAGTTTTTTGTTAATGGAAAATCGAAGTAGCTAGTGCATTCGTCCAAATTTGATTTTTAGAACTGACGTTTCCTGCTTTTATAGCTTTTTATTTTATGAATTCAATTTAAACGTAAATAGTTTTATTTAATTTTGCAAGATATTGCTATTGTTAGTGATTAACTAGCCAGTGAAGTACGGAAACAAATAAAATTCACGTACTCTATGATATAAAAATCTATAAATAACTTTCAATGAAATATTATATCTCGTATGAAATGAATTGGATGGAATAATGGAGACATTCCAAAAAAAGAACAAACAAAGTTATTCGGTATCAAGCATTTGAAACACAATAATGGCATATGTTAGTATTAAGCCTAGCATCTAAAAGAGAAAAAATTGAAATATTTAAGTATTTTAAGCACTTGAGTAAATACATGATAATTAGCTAATGACATTTATTGAAACAAACTAATCTTCATCTAATTAAGGTTACATTAAACTTGTTCACACACTAAAAAACCAACAACAGCATTGTCGATACATGTACTGTAAATATCCAATAGCTGAAATTCTTATATTTGGTCGTATGTTCATTGTACTTCGATTCAAATAATAAAACTTATACTTCATTTGGTTTGTATGTTAAAATAGATGAACTTTAATTTTATGTGTTTTAATGAATGTTATCCGCATCTCCGCATGCATATTATATAAGTTAAAGTAAATTAAGAATGAATAAACGAAATTCTTTTCTCCAGCATGTCTACTCAGGGCATTGTGATACAGCAAATCTAAAGTATCTTTAAGTGTTAGCACTTAGCACAGTACAGACTAGTCAAGTTGCAAGTTTAGTTTTGTTAGAAATTATCCTATTTTTACAATGGAATATAAGTATCTTGCCCACTGTCTACAGCTAACAGCAATCCAGATACTTCCGACATAATCAAATGAATCATTGTGATAGCAGTTTGCATTCTAATTTTATAGTAAACTCCAACCTGAACCCCATGGTACCTGCAAGAACGTCTAAATCTCTTCCATAATTTACGATCTTGCTTGTTAGTAATTGTTCTGTACCAATCGTGATGAAACCATGTTCCTTGGACATATTTCGAGGTTTGGTGCACACTTGCACTAAAATATAAAATGGAAAAGCCAGCAAAAGGAATGAGTATTGCACAAGCTGTGGTGAAAGCAATCATGATTACATCCATATCTTTGTTGTACTGAACAAGCATGAAAACACTGAAAATCACGGCACGTGTGACGATGGTTATGTATGGCATAGCAAATGTACTGAATATATCCTCAAATATTCGGATTAAAAATGATTGACAACGATGATTTAGAATTATGTTGGAAACGGTTCTTAGTTTTGGAAACGTCCAAATTCGATATTTCCTGCTGGGAACTCTGTTAAATTATAAGTCAATTCTAGAAACATTTTCAAAGTTAACTTAAATGTTTGCCAATTCAAATACCCCAAATGCAGTTGTGAATCCATTTGTCTGACAATCAATAAAGAATATATGAAAACTGCACCAATCATTGATAACAGACTTAGAGTTCCGTAAGAGTTGTATATCAAACCAAATCCAAAGATCAAAATTGATACAATATTTTTCATCTCTGGAGGCATGATACTTGTAGGAAAAATTGGGTAGTACGGTTTCATAATGAATATTAACAACAATGGAAGCACGAAAATGTGAATCATGTGATAAAATTTCCATGGAAGACTTTCAATTTTGCCTGCAGCCATTTCCAAGAATTTTTCCCGAACAAACCGATCCACGTATCTCCCTATGTGTACATTGTAATAAATTAAAGCATTCAAGTGTGTGCAATTTTCAATAATTTGCAGGATTCTACTTACTCAAGAACCAATTTTGATAGCGGAGTGCCGAATTGATAAGAGATGCCATTTCCACAGTGTTAAAAAGTACCATTAAATGCATCGTAGAAAGAATCATAATGGCTATTAACATGTAAAACGACAAGTTGAACTCCATAAGTGGTCGTCTCATAATCCAAGAATATGAGCAACGGTATATCAAGTAAAAGGGAAATGTGCATGCTATGAATACAGACATTTGCCATCGAGTTAAACTATATATATTTCTGGTGACCCTCATTTTCTGCTTTTCCTGATCCCATTTAAAAGGGCTTCCGCCGAAGAGAAACGATTGGCGTGTGATTCTTGGCAAAAGTTTTATGCTGGAGCTGCAAACCATTTTGAAGCTATACCGCTTTATATTTAGAAAACGACTAAACTTTCAAAGTGCATTCATTCAAACAGTTCAATGTTCAAACTGAAACTGGAACAGAGCTACTTTCACTTATAAATATAGCCTTGAAGAGTGAAAAAGTTATAAAACTCTAATAATGTAACAATATTCAAGGGCAAAGTATAATTAAATCTTGAATAAAAGTCGAGACTTTTTTTAAACAGATTCAAGGGTGCAATTTGTTGGCTTTGTTTTAATTGTGATAACTGATAACATATCTGATTGATGAGAATGCATATTATGTACATACATATAGTGTGGCCAGAAATCCGACTTTCATGAAGGGCAAGGCAAACATATATTTAAAGATATGACGATTGTAACAAGAGGAAAGTATAAAAAGGCTTTTCACTCTTTGACTAAAAATGTAAAATCAAGAAAGACTTTTAAATTAACGTTTCTAGCAACATTTACAACGTGTATCAAAAAACCATTTCATCAGATCAGTGTAAAAAAGGCTTCAAGTCAAACGTGGATATAATAACTGTCATTTTAATCTTATTACGCGAACAAATGCTTTTAAATTTTAAGTAATTACATTTATTTCATGAATTTAACGATGACTTAGAACTACATAAAGGATAGATCGGACGAATAGCATTTTACGTCATTCAGCCAGGAATTTATTTCTGTCTAAATGACCTATATTATACGTCGGTCAAGTAGATAATGCCATGGTGGTGGCTGAGACAACGGTTACTAGAACTAGAACAGACCAGCCAGATCAGATGCCTCGATTTCTTGTACAATTTACTTTTCGTAACCGCCGAGTCAAGTGACTGGCAAAACTACAACTTGAATTACATACTATTATTGTACCACAGACCAGAGTTGTGTCTGTGTTATTGTACTGAAGTTCAAAATTAGAGCAGCAACATTGCAGTGCAATTAATTCAATGAGATTTATTATAATGTGCCATTTTGCTAAGCCTGAATTTTTATTATTGTACTTCATTTAAAAATGCACTTGATAAAAATACAAATTCTTAAAAAAATAAATAAAAAACAAGGTATTATGTATGTTACAGGTTAAAATACAATATCTGTATAAAAACTATTTACTGATCACTAACTGATCAACTATCTAGCACAAATCATTCTTAAACAGTACAAACAATCAAGTTTTGTGAAGCTGAAGTTTAGTGTAGGCTTCACGAAATATTTTTAACTTGTCTAATATTTCTTGCGGATAATGCATGTTGAGGTCAGCTCTATATTCCATTGTGTTACCGCTGGTATCAGTAAATGTAAACTGTGGTTGCTTTCGTGATGGCATGGGTTGTACATCCAGTTTTGTATTATCCAAAAATTGAATTGAGATTAGTCCATTAGACATGTGAAATGCAGACCCCTTTCCTGGAATGTTGACCTTATGGATGACAGAACACCTAGAGCTTGTTGATGTCACTTTTGATGCTCGGCTAACCTGTATATGATTTATCAAATTTTTATTTGAAATAATCTTCATCATTAGAAAAACAAATACATGCATAACCTAGCAAACTATAATGGATATAAACTAACCATGGACGAAGGTTCACTAGGAGATTTTTTCATAGAGTATGTTGCCATACGAGGCCTGTTTTCTTTGTTTTCTAGAACGTTCATAGACGTAGCAGTCTCAGCTTGACTGCAGGATGCTGCAGTAGGTCTGCAACCAATTGTGCTCGGAAACCAATTTTTACCACTCCTTTCATTCAATTCCTCCAAATAATTTTCTCGTTCAATACATTCATTCAAGCATATTTTAAAGTGGTCCCACAGCAATCTCATTGAGTCTTCCAAATCTCTACCATCTGAACTTATCTGAAGTACCGTTATAACTTGATCGCTGCTCATAATTGTAGCTTGACTCTTGTTTTTCAGCATTTTTATCCCTGAAAATTTAATCACACTAGTTAATTATATGGACATTTTATAAAAAGCAAAAACTATAGTTTCTACAGTTATGTATCTAAACTTACCATTATAAAATTCAATTTGAAAATTTGCATCAGGCTTGTTTTCCATTAGCTTGCATTTTCCTAAATGACTGAAGTAAATAATCTTTGGTGTGGATTCTTTCACAAGACTGATAAACAAGGCTGCATGGTAGTATTTATGGAGATGTTTTTCAGGTAGGTTTTCGAAGCTGTACACGCAACCTTCCTTTGACGATACTGGTGTTGGATTGTGCTTATCAAGAGGTGTACTAGGACGATGTATTGCTATCTAATAAACATAAAATATACCATGAAAATAAATTGAAACCCTAAATTCTTTTTTTTCGATCATCGGTACCCATTTAATATTGATAATTCATTATCTATAATTTACTTGTAAGCCATCTGGGGAAATGTGAAGCACTTCGGAAACTATATCAACTTGGCTTTTCTCTCGTAGTAACTCCATGCAGACCTCTCCAGTTCTCAGAATTGTGTATATCACATTTTTATTTTTACTGTGGCGCATGGGTTGAAGTCTGGTTGTATTTAATGGTGGTACTGGTAAATCGGGCTGTAGGGTACGTACAGTTCCAGGACAAAGCATTGCTGAATTTTGAATTTGGTTTCCACTGATGCATCCACCCCCTGTCTTCCGAGTACATCCATTGACTTTAACAGCCATGCGATCACCTAAGCAACATGCGCATGTTTCCACATGAGAGCACTGAACACAGGATTTGGAAGCGTAACTATGACTACAAGCTGCTGTAGAACGACAATGCTGATTTTGTGTATTTCCAAAAGGTCTGGGAGCACTTATCTGAGATAGTTCTGCTTTTGTTGGAGGAAAGTCATAATAACTTGTAACACTAGCACAAGAGTTTCCATTGGGAGTTGACCTCGACCAACTTGCCGACGTTCCAATGCCACTCTCGTCGTTAAAGCTATTAGAGTTGTGAGATTCTCGAAGCGACGATCCTACCATAAATGGATGACTCATAATTCCACTTAACTTAATCCTCTCCCTTGGATCTTTCTTCAGCATTAAATCCATCAAATGAGTGACTTCAGCGGACAAGAACTTGGGCCATGATACTTCTGTTGTAATAACCCTTTCCAGTGTAGTTTCAACTTCTCCACTATCAGTATCAAATGGAGGTCTTCCAACAAGTAAGGTGTACATCATTATACCGGCACTCCAAATGTCAGTGTCAGGGCCTTGATCCTGTCTGTTGATAACTTCTGGGGCGATGTAGTTAGGAGTTCCGCACATAGTCTTGTGCTTGTCATCCGAACGGACAATTTTAACAGCCAACCCGAAATCTGCAATTTTCTGCATTCAAATGATTTAGTTAGTTAGTTGCTTGACCTCGGAGTATGAAATATTTAGCTTGAATTATAATGATGAATGAGGCAACCATTGACTATGTATTAAATTAAGTAAACTTACAACAATCGTGAAATCTTTGGTCAGCATTATATTTGACAGGGTCAGATCTCGGTGAATGATCTTATGACTGTGAAGATAGCATAGTCCTTCGACAATTTGTTCAAGAAATTGTTTCGCTGGAAAAGTAAAATGAAGCAAAAATCGTCTCACCATCATACCCAGTAATGAAAATTAACGTTGAGAAAACTACTGGAATTGTAATCAGTATACTTACCATGTTTTTCATCAAATGGGGAATGCCTTGTATCCAAATAGGTTCTCAGGTCACCATTTGGACAGAATTCTAATACGAGGTAAATGTAATTAGCATCCATGAAATACCCATACATCTCCACAACTGATGGGTGTTTTAATGTGGAATGTATTTCAATCTCTTGTCGGACACGATGGTCCATCCGTCTCTGCTGCATGACATGTCTGTCAATCTGCAAAAAAAACCATAATTACATTTTAGCTTTATGCGGGTCTGTATAATCATTATAATGGTTGTATTATATAGGTAAATTAAAATCAGTAATGTAATTAAATCTGATTTTAAGCCCAACTAGTTTGGAAAGCTATTTACCTTTTTAATTGCAACTTCTACTCCAATTTCCAGCTCAACTGCTCGATATACATCCGCAAAACCGCCTTTCCCCACCAATTCGTAAATTTTGTACTTCTATTAGGAAAAAATCAATAAACAACCGAATTTTAATTGACGATTCAGGAAACAAATACAATCAAAAAACCATTCTAGAGAAAGTCTAAAAAGAGAGAAGGTGAAAACGGATTCTTACATCAATCGAATTGGCAACCTTCATTGTGGTGAGCGTCGACCGTGGCCGTCTATCATATGTATTCAGACAGTACACAAATTTTACAAGCAAATTGACTGCTACAAATTAATTGAACTACATAACAACAAGGCCATTAAAATTTCAACAATAATCACCAACATTTCGAAAATTAACAAATTACTGCTAGTAAAACTCATCCCGCTTCCCGAATACACAATGTGCATACAACACTTTGTGAGACACAAACTGACAGGTGGTGAACAAACGGGTAAACATACAACACTGAACGCAGACCAGGTAAACAATTAGATGCATTGTTTGGTTTGTTGTTTTTTTATTTCTTGTCTGGTGGCCAGCTTATGCTTGCACCCTTTCCCGCATTATCATCGTAACAGGTAAGCTTCTGAAGGACCCCACTACCCTACCCCTAAGCTCTGCTTCGTGAAATAAACAAAGTAAAAACGGAAGGCTTACTTTTGCGATGCCCTTTGTTCAAAACTTTGTTATCCATTGTTTGACTTCTATGCTGTCTTCTTCTGCGTAAGACAATGAGAATGCATAGTGTAAATGCATAGTAAATATGAGGTTTTCTAACGAAATATATGGGATCAGTGATCACTGCACTGCTCTGTTATCTTGGCTTTAAGTAATGTGAAAATATATCACAGCGAAGAAAAAATTTCAGAAAAATTAAAGAGTTTGATGATCATGATAACACTGCTGCAGAATTACGTATGAGTAAAGACAAACATTGAATGTGATTTAAAACAATTGGCCCAACCTATAATATGTACTTAGCTCAGCTCTAATGAAGATATGACTTTCTGAATCCCTAGTCATTTTTATTTTCCAAGTTTACCAATATTAATGTTTGTAGTGAATTGTGCATGCAATTGAAAATAACTTGAGATTGATTGAAGTAACATTTAAGACTAAATAATGTTCACAGAATAAAATTATTTCTTTTTACAAAAATGTATTTTAAAATTTCATCGATGTTCTTTGATTTCATCAACTTAAAACAAAATTGTTTAAAATTTGAACTATCATGTTTACCAACATCACTATCACTGTCATCATCATAAGTTATCAATATGATATGTTCATAGCCTTTTTGATTTATTTTACTAAAGTGTGATGTGATGAATTAGTACAATCAGAATCAACGTTTACACTTTACACTACTGAATAAAGGTATTTTTCAAACACATAAGTGACATAACTCTTCATTTCTGTTTATAAAATTTAGGATCACTAATTGGTTGCTCTGGGTTCAATATCCATGCAGGTGATGGAGGCATTCTCATAGTGCCAAACGCTGAAGGAGAATTCTGACTCGGGCCAACGTTGTTCAAGAAATTCATGGTAAAATGAGGAATAAAACTGCTGCTCAGATCTGATTCGTTATCTTCTCGAATAACCTGTTGTAATTTTCGTGGCCTTTTCTTCTCCTTGGTAATCTGCTCAGTGCGGTCCTGGGGATGGCCCATGTTTGGAAACGAATTGACATGACGGCTGGAATTACTTTCGAAACTCCCTTGACCAACTCCTTTTTTAGCTGCGACGGCCATTATCTGCTTTAGAGTTTCAATATTAGTCATGCGCACAAGAATGTTAGGTGGAGTGCAAAGCCATCCTATAGGTGGTGAATTAAGCGTAGTAGCCGAGGCTGCATAAGATGATAAATAAGATGAATACAACTTCGTTTTCATGGCGCCAGAACTACCATTCTATAAATGACGTTATAACATCGAGCATTCACCCACGCACCTGAAAGCTATTTTTGTCTGAATAATTTCTACTCGTAAATTTAACTTACCGACTGACTGCTATCGGTCGATGCCAAATTGTATGCCACTGTATTTGTTGCGTTTACAATCTTCTGGAAGTCCGGTTTGGAATAATTGGAACTGGAACTATGACTACGCGAAGCTGCAACACCTGACAAGATCCCTGTTTCCGACCTCTTGTTTTGAAGATGGCTTCTTTGTTTTAGTTGCTCTCCCGTCTCCAGTTGGTGACGCCCAAGAATCTCTTTCTGCTGTTCTCTGGCATAAATCTTACTAAAACGCCCTGAAAATGCATCGGCGCAACCATTACCATGATTATAACTTTCTTGTAGCTTCTTCTTACTGTGTATATCAGCATCAACGTGGTCATTCGGGGCAGAAATCATCGCCGGTGTCTTGGGATACTTTTGATAAAGCAAGTCCATCTCGAACAAACTATCCTTGTCTGCAGCTTTTCGCATGGATGCACGCTTTCCAAGTTTAGGTCTCCTTTTCTCTCCATCCAGACATCGCTTTTGTTCTTGCGTTGTACTCCAGCTTGAAGTCCTGAGAGATGAAGTCGGGCCAGTCGGGGGAGAAATCGGCTTAGAAGGGCCCTCCTTTCCCATGACATCTGATACAACCTGTGGTTTACGTTTATCGTCTACTGTTTTCATATCAAAATCATGTTGTTCAGCTGGGTTCAAGAGCACTGGTGTTATGCAGTTTTCCTTCATTGTTAACTTGGATGGGGTTGGGAGTGTAATACATTTGCTTCCATTCTTCTGCATAGTTGTCTTGGGCTTACTCGCTTCCTTGCACAAATCATAAAGTATTTCCGATTTCTTGGCAGTAAACTGCTTGAAGAATTTTTTCTCTTCATCAGGATAACCTTTGAAAGGATTTCCTTCATTATGTTCTAAGTCTTCGTTTGCAACCTTTGCGAAGAAGGTTTCGAATTGTTCCATTCGTTTCAAGTTTTCATTGACCACCACGCTTGAACCACCGTGGATTTTCGAAATTAAGTTGGGTTTAGGGGGATCCTGGCAGCTTGTAGGTGCTGAACAGCTGGACGGAAGAAGAGGGATGCCTTCCATTTTAATTTTCAGACTTGGATCTTTACAGTTTACAACTACAATTTTAAAAATAGCCAATAATTAGAAAATTATATGTACTAAACTAAATTGACCATTTTACAAGTTAAAATACATACGAAACAAGAATATTATTTTAGTGATGCACCACCTTGACTGCCAGTTCCAATTTCCAATGAACGAACAATATTAAACGACTTGTAACTAATGTCACTGGACTTGACTTGACACTTGAAGTTGACACTGCTCAAAGCACTTGTTTTACTAATCCTGAAATTAAACAAAATGACGCTGAATTTAAAACCAAAGAGTACTACATAACGTAGAACTTGTTTACCAATTAAAGCCCACAAGAAGTAACCTTCTTATTTACACAATACGTTTATAAGCTCAAGAATAAATTACTAAATATAATTATAAAACTACAATTACGATTTTAGTTATATTTAAACATCCGTAAAACCTAAATTAAATGGTTGAAAAATTATTCACTCACGCAGATGAAGACGAAACTTTAACTAACTTCAAATTCCTATCATTAATGTAGCCTGACGCAAAGGAAACTATAAAAATGAAAAAACTTAATGGAAACAAAAAAATCCAAAGCAGCTCGTAAGGACAATTGCATAAGCATCAATTTTTACTCGTTGTATTTAAAAGAGTACACGGACTCCATCCTACGGAGTAATCCAACAACAGTCAACAGGTTAAGGCGTATATTATGGCATGGCATTGCTAACTCAAAGATTCCACGACATTTCACACCATTGTCAATATTAGCTGCTCTTGTCAGTCCGTGTGCCCGTGGAGCCTCAACTCATTTTGTAACTAGCAGTATTTAGCATAACGTGACACGTGACAAGCATTTACATTTACTGCGCATAATACGAGCATCAAATTGTGCAAATTCGAGTCTTTCATTCGATTCGAATAATAGTTATGTGCCACCAAGACATGGGGACCGTTCAATAAGTATGTAACGCTAAAAAACCGTTTTTTCAGACCTCCCTCC
>JAQFXM010001222.1:0-34730 GCA_034693345.1 Entomobrya multifasciata
TTAATTTTTTCCAAGTTCAAAGAAAAGTCAACGTTCAAGACATATAAACGTTTGAATAATTTAAACGTATCACACGAGCATGTCGTGGTAAAGAACTTGACAATGATGCTATAAATAGTCAATTATCTTGAAAAGGTGACATCACTTTTTCCCTTTTTATCTTACTGGACAGTTGAACATTTATATCACTTCTCCACTGAATCAGTTCAAACGTTTTCATTACATTTCCGCAGCTTTGTTACAATTACAATTTAAGGGGAAATTTTGTCGTCAAAATGCAGCAAGGAGGTACTTTACGAAAACGAAGAAAGCGAAACATAGCAAAGGTATTATATTTAACATACAATTTCCTGTTTCCAATATAATTCCATGTTTAATTACTTTACTTGCTTTACTATTACAGGTAAATGGTCTAACTCAAGTCGGTTACGACGAAACCTACGACTCATTCACTGGCCATGATATTTTTTCTGGAAATTTTGACAATCCAAACTCGAGATCAGCCCATTTTTTAACTAAATCTGGAAACCACACAGCCCTTCGATTATCATCACCAGACATGTCGTACTACCGCAAAACAAGTATTAGATCTACACGAGATCCTTCATTTAATCTACCCGATATTGATGACAATTTGTCTGCTTTAAACATGGACCTGGAAACTGGAGCAAGAAGAAATACATTTATAAGCAGACCAAGTATTTTCGACCCACCAACACACTCACGTCCCTATTTCCTTGACAAATATACAATGCAACGTCTCAAGCAATTACTATGGTTAGGAAAATTATCAGGTGCATTTCCTTGGAACTGGAATAAAAAGGAACACAAGATTGAAAAATGGGAAGGATTTACTCTGCAATTGTGGTGGGTACAATGGTTTTTCTTTACAATTCACACCTTTGTTCTATTAGTATATCATATGGATACATTTCATCATAATGTCAAAAACGCAAAATCTTACCGACCTGTATTTCAAGGATGTTTTGCGCTGCTTCGATACTCTTACGTAATTTTATTGAATAAAAATCTGTTCCAGCGACGCGAAGAGGTATGTCATCTTAACTTGTTTCCAGAAATGCATAGCATTAATAATACGTTTTCACTTTATAATTTTGACAGGTGAGAAACTACATCAATACGTTATTCAAGTTCAACAAAACGTACGTTGAAAAGTACCTGATACATCTTGACGGTCATATAGACGGAGGTCGTGGAGTAATCAATTGTGCCGTTCTTGTAAATTTTGTACAAATATTCGTGTCTGTGAGCCTATTCCTTATAATGCCATATCAACCTTGGTACATGTTTTCGTATATATATCCAAAACCATGGTACTGGTTGATACCTGGAGCCATTCAAGAATTTATGGTGGTTGGACAAGTGCTAACGTCGTACATGCTATTTTCGTGGATGGCAGTGGCGCATAATAATTCATTAGGATTTTGGCTGAGAGAAACACAGTAAGTAGAAATACAACAGCTTATTTTTATTTATGTATACATTTGGTAGCAGAATAATAAATAAGTTTTTTTCGTGTTTTAGCAACCACAACGACAGCGATTACACAAGTGATGACCTTAGAAATCCTAGAATTGCATTTGAAACATATAGAACTCTTCAAGTTCTTGGTACACTGTTTAACCAATGCTTAGCTCCAATGGGTATACCAATGGTTAAAATAATTGTTTTAACGGCAATGGTTCCTTGTGGTTACGTACTTATTAGAAGCATGAACAGCTTGTTTATCCAAGAGTTTCCGGGTATATTGATATATCCATTAGCGGTTGTGGATTGCACTTGTGCTGGGTTTGCGGTTATGAGTATGTCGGCAGAGGTAACAGATCTTTCGTGTGGATTTGTGGATTCTTGGTCCAAAACAAAGCAAAAAGATTTTAAAAGGATATTAATGAGTTGTCCAACATTGAAAGTTTGGGTTGGTAGATTTTATGCAATAACAATTACAACGACTATTACATTTTTCAAGGTTATCTTTGATTATATTACTGATTGTATTATAACTTTTCCTTAAAAACTTTCAAATTAGTTTATATATGTTTCTATTTGTAAATATTTAAGAACAATTTAGAGGTTACCAATTATGTTAAATTAGATACTAAAATATTTTAGCATTTATACAAGTTCTTTAACTTTTGCTTGTCAGAATTTTGGAATGTTTGATCCGAGCCCACAGGACCACCTTCCTATAAATTAAATATTAGGTTAGCTTCAGCTTTGTAAGTTATTGAAAAGCTTTATCTGTATCAAATATATTTGGGAGACTTACCTTTGTAGTAATAGTAGGCTGGCCATTTTTACTGAAATCAAACGTATTATAATGCATAATTGACTTTGTATTGTAGGCAATTCCGAATGAAGAGTAGGCACGTCCTGAACTCTTTTTAAAGTTATATTCTCTTCCGGCTTCAATATTTTTGTAATAAATTGTAACATAATTGTCCCTATCTTCACGACACTGTTCGTGGTGAAAACCCAGAGCATGAATCATTTCATGTATAATTGTTGCTTGACACATGCAACCTGGACTTTGAAGATTCATTTTTTGTTTTCCACCGATTCGGCCAACAGAGGAGGAGCAACCGTTGGTTGTTCCTTTGATAATGTAAACATAGTCGCCTGATGGTCTGGCATTTGATGCATACATGCCGAATTTGACGCAGGGTAGGACTTGAGATAGTTCGTACATTGCGTTGTTAATCGCGGTTCTCTCAGCAGTGGCTAAAATTTAAAGATGGATACATGCAAATAGATTTAAACCTGTTATGATAACTGCTCTCGTTCATATTTTTAATGAACTGTTAAGCATACTGTAAGCTGGATCGGGTTGAACGTATAAGTTCTTCCATAATCTGCCTTCATCGGGTAAGCTTACGTTTAATCCAAAGTTGTCGGCATATGTTGAGCAAGTAGATCTTGACTCATTTTGAAAAAGATCCACTTCTGAATTTCAAAAAAGGTATTATGTCGTATATTTTTAACGGTTATCAAAAATATCTCCAAAATTGAAGAATTACTTGACTTTGGAATCGTTAAAGGTGCTGGAATATCTTCTGAATTGGCAAACACGAACAACACAAAGCAGTTGACAACTACCAGAATTTTAACCACTTGAGACGTAAACATTTTTACAGATTCCTGTGGAAATCCTAAAGCTTGACAAAGATGTCCGATTCTTTCAGGACGAAATTGCTTGAAGAAGAACAGGGTAACTTTAATCCTTGAACCTCATTTGGTAGTTTGAGTTTAATTGATGCATCAAAAATTGTCCTACCACAATTAATTTAACATATCAAAATTATTTTAGTTACTTATCAAATATCAATTGTTAAACATTCGAAATGCATCTATAAAACATTATTTATTTCCTGTTCTTGTTGGTTTCGGTTATAAAACTTTTTTATTTATTGGGGTATTTGAAAAATTTTAAACCACAAAAGTCTGCACTTGACAATAACAAGTTCTTTAAAACAGGCCCATGCACATAAGTGCTTAATATTTTATTTTCATAAATGTCAAAATAACTCAATCAGTTACCACAACAGAGTTTTGGAGTCAATTCAAGCAAGTTGTAATCTATATATTTATTATTAGGTAAGCAACCAAATTAGACACTTGGATTACACTGTCAAGGAAGTTCAGAAGACCATTATACTGAAGTGAATATTTTTAATAATAACAAGCTTCAAGTTTACTTGAATTATATATAATATATCTACATTGATGTAACGATCGTGCACTAAATTGTGCATATTATATTTAAATTATGTGCCAACTGTGCACTCGGTGTAGTGAAGGGTACAGATGTGCAAACCGATTTCAAATCAATAAATTTATATTCTATGTAAGCATTCAAATGGAATAGAATGTAAGTATTAGCCACGCTTTGTGATAAATAATCCACTACATTTTAACAGATGCTTGGTGGACCAGAACAAATAGTTAGTTTGACTATCTAAATGCGGAAAAGCTTTTAATAAATTTCTATAATTCTTTCACTAGACGTTTTTAATGACAACTCCTGTACATCTTTATGAACTACTGGAATACGTCTGTTTCGTGGAATAACGCTTATGGTAATAGCTAAACCTACAATTGGCTGATAAAATGCCAGTTATGATACACAATCTGGGAGCTACAAGGTACCAAAAATATTTTTTTAAACTAATCCATATCCAATGACCGGACCCAATCCAAAAATCCTAGAATTAAATATTGCACGCATAATCAATGAGATCAGATTAAAATGATGAACTTTCTTGGTGCGCTGAAGACGCAACAAATCTTCAAACACAAAGTCAACTTGATGGTACTGGTAATGCGGTCATACATCCAAGCTTTTAAATATCAGCAACAGTTTAACAGAGCTGTTTAATAGAGTATGAAGATTAACCTTAAAGCAAGTACGTTTTTCAAGGTTGCGTTTGATTATATCACTGATCGTTGAATTTTATTTTCGTGTATTTTAAAAACAATTTATAAGTAGACAAAACATATTGTCGCAAAGTAAGCTAATGAAATAATATTAGCATTTATACATGTTTTTTAACTTTTGCTTGTCAGTATCTTGGAAAGTATCGTCTGAACCAACACGACCTCCACTCTAATAAATAGAAAGCAGTAATAATTTCAAATTAACGTTTTCTGAAAAACTAAGAGCACAATTAAGGAAATATATGTATAGAATATCTTACTTTTGTAGTTAAAGTTGGTTCCCCATTTTTACTGAAATCATACGTGTTATAGTGCATTATTGACTTTGGATTGTAGGCAACTCCAAACGAAGAATATGCACGTCCAGTATACTTATTAAAGTTATGTTCCTTCCCAGGTATAATATTTTCGGTAAGAACAGTAACAAAATCATCACGATCTTCACGGCACTGTTCGTGATGAAAACCGAGAGCGTGGATCATTTCGTGAATAATTGTTGCTTTACTCATGCATCCAGGACTTTGCAAATTCATATTCTGTTTTCCGCCACCAATTCGCCCTACGGCACTACTACAACCATTGCTTGTTCCCTTGGTGATGTAGATGTAGTCGCCTGATGGCTTGGCACTAGATGAATAAATACCAAAATTTACACAAGGAAGAACTTGAGATAGGTCGTACATTGCGTTGTTGATGGCAGTCCTCTCGCTGCTAGCTGAAATCAAGATAAATATAAATAACGTGAAATGTTGATATATATAAAAATTTAATTTAATTATAAAACTTACTGTAGGCTGGATCAGGCTGAACGTAAAAATTCTTCCATCGCCTGTTGGTATCAGTTAGACCATTATTTACTCCAAAGTCGCCATCCTCTGTCAGGCAAGCAGGTCTTGTCTGATTTAGGTATAGATCAGCCCCTAGCAATAAATATTGAGGTTAAACTTGTAAAAATAAATTTTATTATTGTTCGAATAACTTTTAAATATTACTTGATTTTGGCCGAGTTATAGGTGCTGCAAAGTTAACTGGATTTGCAAGGGAAACCAATATAAAGTTGTTCACCGCTATTAGTATAACAATTAATTGTAGCCCGCACATTTTAATTAATTTCAGTGGGATTATAGAGTCTCTCAAATTTATCTGACTGCAGTACGAAGGGAAGTGCTTGAATGATATATATATATTTTTAAAAAAACCTCATATACTATTTCGAATTTAATTAAACACCGTCAAAAATTTAATGTAATAGTAGATCCTGTAAATTTTCGTAGAAAAAAATTTATGTTTGTTCATCTGTACACGTGCCACTAATTATAACCATAACAGGTTGATTTTAATGATTAATGTAATTCATGTAAAACAACAACAACTTATACTAGCTGCGGTCAAAAACAAGTGCTATTTTATAAATACAGACTATTTTAAAGCCTAGTCAGACATAAATCAATACAAAACTAAAGCTTTTTTTCATTAACAGGAACTAATTAGATCGACGTAAACATGCAGCGGCATATTTTATGTGGAATTCGTTTCCAAGGTTACTTCAAATTTAAATGTATGAGCGACAGTTGTTTTAAATAATAATTAGCATACACACTTTAGTACTTAATTTATGAATAAGATAGAATATTTGTAAATTATTTGGCCATCATATTGTACATTTTATAACGTTTTGATACATTATTTATTCCTTAATACTGGAACTGGTGTATGAACTGCTACTTTAAACAAAAAATTCACATCTTCTAAATGTATAGCTAAAATATAATACAAGTATCAGCAACTCTTTGAGCCAAGTTATCTAGCATATTTCTTACGAAACTATAATCAACCTCAAGAAAAGGATAGTAAGAATATCTAGAAGCCCTAAAAGCCTTAGAAAAAAATTCAAAACATATTTTAAATTTATCTATATTGTTTCCTTTGAAGCTTACATAGTCCATTTTTAACTGAAGACGAATTCCCTTTACCAGTTTATTAATATGATCCCCATATTGTGCCAATATATACAGAACGTTCAGATATTTAGATTATAGCTGTAAACTATAAATTACCACTTGAATAAATGATGTTTTCAAACGATTACTTTGATAAACTGGGTGATGCAGCTGTCTATTAGTGTCAGGGGAGTTAGAGATACCAGGAATAATCGTTGAAAATGCTCTTCACAAAACATACAAGAAATGCTACCATTGCAACAATTAGAGTTTAGGAACGGCATTCTAATCAAATTTATGAAAGTTAAGTATGAAATGTAATAACTATAATTATATTAGGGGGGAATTGACCCATAGCCCCATCAGAGCATAGCGGGTGGAGTTTGGAGAGGCAGAGAAATGCATTGCACACTGATACTGCTTTAAATTATTTTAAATTAGAATTTAAAACTCATTCCCGTTATTTAACCGTCAAAAAGTTTGGTAACCTTTGTTCAGAATACTTGAATTATATCAGTAATTCAACTTTCAGTCAAATTCACATTTTATTTTATTATCTGATGCCCTTCAAAGTTCCACCATTTACTAGTAAATGGACTGTTCACTGAAAAGGCATCATAACAAAAACGAATTCCAATAATTACTCAAAATTTGTACTGCCAAATAGCCATTCGCTGATTTAACAAAACTTACTAAACTGTTTTAATTAAATGATCTTAATTTATTAAAGAAAAGAGTGAAACAAAAGATTGATGACACCCAATACCAGTTTTTATTTGCTAGTTAATACCTTACCGTATTGGGTGACCTCACGTATGCATGCTCTATCGGGGCCTCGGACACCAAATATTAATAGCGGCTTAATAATAATAATAAGTTCTAAACAAAATCATGTCTTGTTTACACACTAAGTTTATTTTCAAAGTATATATTGGCCAACTACAATTAAATGCAATACAATCGGAACAAGATTTAAGTCCTGATCAAATTTAAGCATTGGTATTACCAATGTACTCTTGCTTTACATCTTAATGATAGTTGATCGCTTAAAATATTTAAGAAATTTTCCAGAATGCGTTTTTAAGATTATCTTGCGTTGAGCTTAATTTGCAATTTTAGAACAATTCAATTAGAATAATTGTCGCCAGAATTTTTAGTTTTGGGTTACCTAAATGTAACCCATTTCATTAAGATTATGATTTCAATGGTATCAAGTTTAGTCGGACGATTGGGATAAAACTCAATATTTGTGTCAATAAAATGAGTTAGTATAATTTTGAAATTATTTTTTGCATGATATTTACGGATCCGATGACGATGTAGAGGAAGAATATAATAAAATTGAATCATAACGAATCAGATAGAATGTATGCAAAACAACGAAGGGGTAAAAGCAATTAGCAAATGATGAAAAATATTAATTTTTTGAAACTTTGGTTTGCTTGTTTTAAAACGGATCATTTTAAAATATTCCATCAAAGTTGTTACTAGTTGCTAGTATATATAAATATGATGTAAACATTGAGGTCATTTCATTTCAATCATAAATTGGTCTTGAAACATTTGCTCAAGATGATAATTAGTGAGATTTACACTGAGGGCTACAAATTTCCTTACGAATAACTTTGAAATAATGTAAAAAAATTGATAATATCTCTTAAGTCCATATTTTATTGCAATTTTTAATTGGATAGTAGTAAAATCAATAATCCGATACATTTGAAGCCTTTCGTGAAAAAACAACATAGCTCATCGTTGTTATGTACATTTAACATTAAGTTTTCAAAAAATTACTACTATTAAAAAGTTGCTAAGTTGTTATTTCGCGAACGCCATCATTTATAAGTTAGCATTGTTTAAAAAATTAGTTTTATCTATAGAAAACTTTACTGATATTATTTTTTCTTAGAATTTCGTGTTGTTGAATGAAATTGAAAAATACTTGAATAAATTGGATCGCTAATAAAAATAATTGTTTAAATTATGTTTGGTGGTGCTAGGCGTTTTCCATCAAATACAACGAAGGGTATTTATTATGGCTGTTTTTAAGTTAACTAAAGTGAAACCCTGATTTGCACACAACAAGGCCTCCGGGAAACATATTCAACACTGCGCACACATCAATGCCTTACTTCTAACCCTACAGTTTTGCATAATTGTGTGTAGATGTTTGTCTTAACTTATTTAAGTAAAATAAAGTACAAAAGAAAACTAGTCACTACATTATTTATTCGTGTCACACAAATATTAAAAATGTAAAGGAAATATGCAAATAACATTGGCCCCAACTCGACCCCCGCGCAAGCTAATGCAACTGACAAACCAGCACATAGAATAACAAATATAACAAGAATATTCCCTGACATGTTGGGTTTCTTAGGAACAAAATTTTCATTGTGTACTAGATCGGATCTATTGATGAAACGGGGCCACCACTCAAGTAAACCGGAGGTTTTAATGAAAGAAAATTTCCAAAGAATCGAAGATGGCACGTAGGAATCCATATACCATAAAACCAGAACTTGCGATGTATACGAATTGCTGCTGACATCCGAAGGCTTTCCAGACATTTTGAGTGCTTGATATGATAGTTTGGCTAAATAATTTGGCAATATCCAAGCTGTTCTATCGCACTCATTTAATGTGGTGGCAATCAAACTTTCTGGTTGACTGGTAAAGCGTTCGGTCAAACTATTTCCATAAATGATCCGTTTAGCGATGTACCTACTTATGAGACCAACTTTAGCAAAATCATCTAAATAATCTAAAGGCGCTTTTATAGCCTCGATTGCTTTTGGATGCATTTGAGAGACGTTTGTAATTTTACCCGAATCGCCAAATTTGTTTCCTTGAACTGTATACAATTCTGAATAGCCAAGTATCTCGAAAGTCAATACCTTGCGAATATAGAACTCGAGTTTTGAGATACTTATTGAGGCCTCTTTCGCACTCGTTTCGGAATATTGAAACATATTGATTCGACTGTATACACTAAATTTGTCTTCGACAAGTTCGTTAATATTATTGTATGGAATCTGCATCCTAGGCAAAACAATTTTATACACGTTTTCACTTTTAAAAGCATTACTAATTACCAACCCCGCCAGGAATGTCCCACCAAGAACAAGTCTGATATGCTTGTTTTTTTCCAAGTTCAGTGAAAATGGATTCCCTTGCTCCAACAAGAGTTTTAATAAGCTCAAAGTACTTGTCAGTATGACATTATAGCTGCAGTTTTCTTGGTATATTTTAGAGCTGATAACAGAGAGCAATATAACGGCACTTAACATGAAAACCCACACCTGCCACTGAAAAACAGATACAAACTCAATAAATGACAAAGGTGCGATCCCACGTGAGCCACAGCTAATAAAGTGGAGCCGTCCAAACTCATTATTTACACTGAATGCAAAACCATATTTTGGACCGTCTGTATCATAAATAGCAGCTGATCTTACAAGAAAACGTCCAAAGAAATTATTGCCTGGATTCTTAAGCTGAAGCGATTTATGCGAGCTAACATTTCCCATAAATTCAATATATATGGATGCGTACGCAAACCCAAGCATTTTTAGTTTTTCTAAACGTCCCAATTTTAGAAGACGGAGATTACTTAGAGGATTTACTAAGTATTGAGTATTTCCATTTACATAGTGATATATGGAGTACGATAAGGTATTTCCCCTACCAAGACTGCTCATACCTCCGGGAAAGGCTAGATTCACTTGAGCTTTTTCTAAGAGCGAAATGTTTTCAAACGTGAGATAATTCAGTTTGACAGGTGAAACGTGAACTAAATACCTGCATTCTGGACAAGGAAATAGAACGTTTGCTTTTTTAATCCGACATTCGAAATTAGTTTGAATTGTAGGATATTCGGTATTGCAGTTTACATGAGCGAATATTTGGACGTTATTAGAAACGCTACCGCTTTCGTATTCTCGAAACCTATCATTTCGCCTTGTCGTCCAAGCAGCTAATGGCGCCCAATCGGACTCTTCTCCATCATCTTTTGTATCAACTAATATATAGATTGGAGGCCTCAAACTTCGTAAAATGTAAAATCCATCCAAAACTAGATTATCGAAAATTTCAGGGTATTTTCCTAAGCGTAGTAAATTATCCGGCATGAATAAATCAACTTGGACTTGACATTGCCATGGCATTGATGACACAATAAAGTTTGTAGTATTTGGGCCAAGGCAGAGAACACTATTTGCGTCTACTGGCCAAATTGCATACAGATACTTTACAATTGAGCACCTGATATCATCATCATCATAAATGAAATGGTTTGCAGTTGGTATTTCGGTTGAAAAATTTCCATTTAATTTATATGCCATGTCTTCTGGGATATACATTGCACGAGTACCATGCTTGCTCATGGGATCCATATAATCAACTCTCCCGAAAGCTAATTTGAAGTGCCTCAGCATGACTGGAAATCCAATTGTTGGTGGCATGTCAATTCTTTCAAAATTGTTGACGACAACGAGGCAATGGGATTCCATAATTGTTTGCAGTGATGAATATAAGTTTTCCACTATTTTTGATGTTTTAGTAAGGTTTACCGTAGATTGAATATTCACGAGTTCTTTTTTTATCGCCAAATGCTGATGTTGAGGTATAGTTTCTAAAAAGCTTGCTATGGTTGAATCTGATGAGATATCCGATATTGATTTCACCAATTTTGTTGTAAGAGTGTAGTGTAATGTTGACATTGGGGCATTTCCCCCTTTAGTCAAATAACATTGTGTGGGACTTAGGAGACAAGCAGAAACTACGAACGAAACAATTGAAGTAATCATTTTGTCACAATAGTTTTTTGCTTTGGGAGACTGATTAAGTAGCAAATAATTTGAAAAAGTTCAATCTGTTAATTACTTCAAAATGGGTAAGCTGAAAGAGTGCAGTAATTTTTAATACTAAGAGATAATTACTTAGTCCGCTTGCAATAATTTAATGTCTTTTTGGCTCTAATCTAATTAAATCGATTAAATCTATTATTTCCTAATTATTACTTTGAACTGTCTGAAATCTTCGAAAACCAGTTTATTCTTATCTGATCTATTTATTTCTAGCTTTATATACCAGCTCTTCTGGATTATTTTTTGTAGCATTAAAATTGATGATTATTGATTCTTTATTGATTGTTTAAGAACGTTTAACTGATTTCACTCGCTTAAATCATCTGTTACATTTTTTCTAAATTAGCATATTGTATTTTTTAAAGTCGTGTTTGTAATTTCCAATTGGTAAAACAAATACGCAATTATTTGCCAAAATTTCTGCAATAATACGTTGTAACACGAGTTAAAATCCTAAGCAATTTGGGTACGCACGTATAATCTAAGGTATTAATATGCTTAGTTCTTCTACAAGACTACAACAAAAACGGTAAAGGATTTGAGAAGCTTAAATTTTACTGTGATGCAGTAGTGAAGCTAAATAAGATTCTAAAAAAAAGAACGTTTTCAGTCCTTTTTACTTATTGTTGCTGTTGTATAACAAATAGTTGAGTGTTCGTATGTTGAATTATGTGCTTTGTGTTAAAGTATTGCTTTCTTATCATAAAATCTAGTCATAAAGTCTAGACAACAGGAAGTTCATGGTATGAATTATTTAAGTAAATTCAGAAGCCAGTATGCATGTATGTATGGTCTATAGTCACACAATATTAATATTTTGACACATAAATGTATGTATTTACGTATATTGTTAACGCAGACTCAATGTAAGGTACATCTAAAATTATCTACTGACATGGTTTACCATGTTAGTAGATACTTTTGTCTTTGGTGTTTAAAAATCAATACATTTATGTAGTTGTAGTCAGCCGGAAGTCTCATATCGACCACTTTCTGCTAAATGGTTACAATTAAACTATTTTCTCACAAATTGTAATATAATTTATCATATGTAAGTGCTAAATTGGTAACAGTGTAATAGAAGCTCAATTTATCTTAAACAAGTCATGAAAAGTCATGAAAATGAGTACGTAGATGAATGTATAAGCATCGCATTTTTCTTTGTTCGCCCCACGCCATTGGAGCAATGTGTGGCGAGCCATATGTGGCGAACATATTGTAACAAACACGCAACCAGTGATGTTGCAAACAACAGAGTTCCATGTTTTATAATAGGAGTTCCACGAAAACCTTTTAGTAGGATCCACCAAGCAACAACCAATATCCGGAAGCCTGATGAAATGTCCAATGATGTTGTTTTTCAAACTACAGGAACAATTATTTTGTGGGCATACACAATTGATAGTAATAGTAATTGACAGAATATTCGAGCAATTCGATATTAAAATGATGACGAAAACTCCACTATGACCAAAGATTCGGCATGCTTCCAAAATACCAGAATAAGATACTACACGTACAATAAACACGATAAGATTAACAAATGGCTTTCTTTTTACTGACGTCCCAAACAAATCTTCAAAGACAAAATAAAATATGTCCATTTGAAAATATACTGAAATAATAACAATCAACCATCAATCAATGAATCAACGGAATAGTGCATAAAACCGCGATTTGAAATACGAGCATTTCCTTAACCTGTCAGAGTCCAAAAATTCCCTAAAACGTTACTGATTGGACTCGATCTTTGGGTTTAGAGTTTTTGTAATGCAAATATTTGTTTGGGCAAATAAATAAGGATATTTGTTTACGATAATTTTTACAAAAAATTAACTTACGCTTGTGCAAAATATAATATCAAATAGAAAGCTAAATTTTGTTCGTTACTTAAACGAATAGTTAAATTTGACTAATGTGAACCGTGCATCGAAGGTTAATAACGTGCCCCCAGATTTATTTGTTTGGTTTTTAATTCGGATTTTCTTTGGTATTTAAATAGCTGCTGTGTTAAATTTTCATCGTATTTCCATATTAAGTAAAGAGGTACAAGAGAATAGCTGAACGAGCACAAGCTTCGAATTGCTAACCTTAAAAAAAAAGAAAATTATCGTGTTCCGAAAAAAGTGTTTTAAAAATTGATGATGAACCGACAGAGGGACGCTACACAATCATAAAATAATTTTTGCTCCTTACTAACTAACATAACACAATAATATATTTGCAGGAATGAAAAATGAATGCTTTGATACTTGTGATTCATTGTATTGCAATTGCAAGTAAGAAATCGGCTAAAGGACACAGTTCAAAATTGTTCACTCATACATATTCGGATCCCCGTGTCAAGTGGTGCTTGTTTTTGTACTTTTTAAAAAATGCCGACTATTTTTCACACGGAAAACCTTTTAACAACTATTCAATTTCCATGAATGTCATCATATATTATCTTATATAAGTATTTTGTCATTTATTTTATTTTACCTTAGAAGTTTATAAGTTAAATTTCAATACTTAATGAATGTGCTTATCTGATGGTTTATTCAATATTCAGATGCTCAAAAGACTTTTACCGAAACTCAGAAACATGAACCAATCTATTCAATTTAAAACTACTTAATTTAAATTGTTTAATATGTACTTATCTTTACAAATGTAAATGATAAGTTTTATACAATTTTGATCATGCGAATGTACGGGGTATAAAAGCCATTCACTAGTTTCCTTGTGAAGTTGTGTTTTTATACAACCACAGTCCATATACTTTCCAATTTATTTGTAATAATTACATATTTTGAGCCAAGCTAATCCTTTGAAAAACAATGAAGAATTTTCAGATTTGCAAGCCACTTTTACCTCTTTTCTTCTCGTTTTTATTTTGCAAGGCCGAAAATCTTAAAGCTGAAGACATCACTTGTGTTCCAGAATCTGTTGGGATCTCTCCATAGCTAAGATGTGGGGATGTTATAACCGCCAGCAGTGGCTTCATTTCCTATAAACCATATCAGCCAATCGGTAAAAACGAGCGATGTGTATGGACATTGGGCTTTAGCAATTCTGATCGCTACGATATTGATATTTTATACTTGGGTTTCCCAAATACTAACGTTACCAACTCTACACAACCAAGTTTAATATTTTCTTCTTTGTGGGATGGCGATCAGGATTTGATTTTACGGGCTACTCCGTAAGTTCTAATAATATATAATAACCGCCCATTAGAAAAGTTCGATACTAACTGGGAATTTTTTAAATCGATTTTTTTTAGAACTAGAACTGGGTTATTTAACGAGCAATGAGACCATCTCAAAGTGCCCCGTAATTTTTACTGCAATTGTCATAATAATTTTTTGAAAACAATTTTTTTTGACCTCCACGAATGATTTTAAAAAAATTAGTGACGGTTTAAAGGTCAATTAAACTGAGATCTATAATTTGGTGCCCTCAGATTTCTTGAAATATGTTTCTGTGGACTTGAATATCGGTTATAACAAAAACCGATATTTCTTGCCACAGAGACATTCCAAAATAAATCTGAAGGTACCAGATTATAGATTTCAGTTTAATTGACCTTTAAGCCGTGACACATTTTTTTTAAATCATTCGTGGGGGCCACAGAGTAATTTTTAAAACATTATAACTATGACAACAAAAAAAGTAGAGAGCTTACCGTTTTGGCCCTTAATGTTACTGCAAGTACACTAATAATTACCTTAAGCTCAGGCGAACTGTTTGGTAACGAAAATTATACTGGATTCATATTGCAATACGAACGACGCTCAACTTCATCAGGTAGCCTGCGGAATCACAAAATTGTGATGCCTCGTGTCATGAATAATTTTACTGCCTCTGGTGCTTATTTCGTTGGTTCGCTTGTATTTCTACAGGAAAATAACATTTTCCCTGGAACTCCATACCCACTTGCTTACTTGGAGTATGGATCGACTACTTGCAAAGGTTTAACAAATTGCAATACAAAGCTAAGGGTTTACCACTTTAATAGAAACAATGCAACAGTTCCTTGGAAATTTGTTGATGGGTTAGTTGTCGCAGTTTTTTATATAAGCTATTAAGATGAAAATATTATAAAGACTCGCATTATGGAATTGATTTTTGTATATTTATGTTCAGGTTCTGTTGTCGACAACAGGCTGCTATTATTCCAGGCTATGACGACTTGTGGATGATAACTGTTATGTCTAGAAACGAATATGATCAAACTAATTTAATTTTTTTTAATGACAGATGTCACAAAAATAAATTTTAAAACAATGTTCATGTAATTAGTTTAATAAACTATATTTGAGTTATATTGTTTCAGATAACCAGTTAATTGTGTAACATGGCTTTTATTATTTAAATGCTATAATTTTATTTGTAACAACTTTAAATGCTGTAAAATAAAATCAAACTATTCTACGTATACCAAGCATACATTATTCGTCATTTTTAAACTCAAATCCGTGATATTTATTTCTGACATGCAATAATTACGGTTTTACAGCCCTTAGATATGCGCTGAACAAATCTGAAAAGAAATGGAAATGGTAAATTGAATGAAAAGTTCAGAAATGACAATTTATACCTGGATGTATTCCACTGTGTACACATCTGACCAGTACGTTCAAGTAATTTTCATTCAATATTAAAAGTAGGATCGGTTGATGACTGCTTCGTGTTGAAATTCAGCTTCGAATACGTAAATATGTTAGCAATTACATTTTTGGGATAGCCAGTACTGTTATGTCTTCGTTTTTGAACTCTTGCATGTTTTAAACTTTACATTCGTACTTTATACTAACTGTGACACAGCTTATCGTTGGCACTATGTTGCTCAAACCATTAAATATTTGATGTGTTAAGACAACTAGAATATGATGCACGCGTCTGCAACTCTTTGTGCTAAATTATCAAATGTATTCCTAACGAATGTATAGTCAACATCAAGAAAAGGATAGAATGGATATCTAAACGGTTTCAATGCTTTTGAGGATATCCATAAAATTTTCTTGTGACGTTTGTCAGTAGTACTACCTGTGTATGTTACATACTCCATTTTGAAATGATGGCGAATATTCTCTACAAGGTTATCCAAGTGATTCCCATATTTTGCCAACACATAAAGCACATATTGCATTAAATAAGTAACTAATAAAACAACAATTAATAGAGCCACGTAAAATAGAATCGGAGTTCCATGATATCCTTTTAGTATCATCCACCAAGCAACAACCAGTATCCAGAAACTCAAAGAAATAACCATTGAAGCTATTTTACAAACTACAGGAACAAGAATTTTTGTGGACAAATAAAACTGCTTGTAATAAGTAGACATAGTTTTTGCTGATAATACACCGAATTCAGCAATTGACATAACGTTTGAGCAATTTGATATTAAAATTATCAGAAAAAACCCGCTGTATCCAATTACTCTACATACTTCAAAAATACCAAAATGCGATATTATTCGTAGAAACAATAAGATCAGATTTATGAATGAATTTTGTTTGCCAAAAAGGTCGTCAAATACAAAGTAAAATACATCCATTTGAAAATATACTCCAACAATAAGAACCACCCAGGGAACTGTAGCACAAACAGCGGAGATGTAAAATATCAGCACTTCCATTATGATATGATTAGTTTGTGGTGGATAATCTAAGATAAGGCAAAAATGTATATTGCCCTAATTTAAATGCATGTTTCATATAAATTATAATATAGGAAACTTTTTATAAATATTTGGCTTACTTTTGTTTGCTCTGTAAAATGATTTAAGTATCCAATTGAGAACTCGGAGAACTTTACGATTTACCATGACACCCGCAATTATTGAAAAGGAGACAAAATCCGCTGTAAATGTAAGGGCGTAAAAACTTGCTTCTATGTATTCAAAAGTTGTATTGGCTGCACTAAGCTTTCTCCAAAATACGTAAGCTGATCCAATAACATATGCAAAAACTAAAAATATATTACAAAGGTATTTGAAAGTAGAAATGGTAGAAAAAACAAATTCTATCTGGCAGGTTTTAATGTTAAAGTGGAGTGGAAATTTGGGTAAGAAGGAGTACCCAAATTCAAGTAATTCGAAGGAACGAATTTCCAGCTTAGTGAGCATTTTGTAGAGCTTGCAGACAAAAGAAAGAATAATTTCAAAATAAGGTGATGATCGTTTGTATACTGCGAACTTCAAGGTTAAGACTTGAGGAACAGGAAATGCAACCGCAGATTTAATTAAGTATTACGTTATATTTAAATGAAATTTTAAGGACAAGGTTATGATTTTGATTGGAATAATTTCCGTATTTTCTGTAGTATTAGTTGTAACATCTTGAAAAACTCAATTTCCGTTTCAGTTTCCGTGCAAACCCAATTGTTTTCATATTTCAATTTATTTTTTAATAATATTTTCTTGCAACTTGTAGTAATTGAGCTCATGTTTTGTTATTTAATTAAGAATGTATCTAAATGATTGCTTGTAAGGACTTAAAAGAGCAATAAGATTATATCCATGAACATTTAAAGATAACTTATATTTATGTGGCATATATATTTATATATATTTATATATATGTCTTATATGTATATATTTATATATGAGACTTTAGTAGCAAACTTAACAATAACGACTTAGCTAGTTAAACCAAAAACGTTTAAAGGCTTTATATTTCCAACAAATTTTGTTGTAGCTACGAACGTACAATGAATGTAATTATTTTATTCAATTCAAGCTAACAAGCAAATCTACCAGACTGTCAACAATTACACTACAGTATTCCAAAAACGTACTCATATTCACATTACAAAATGGATAAGCACTATGTAACGTCACTGCCTGAAAAGACTTAGCTGCTTTGTATAACCCAACGTTTGGCCCAGATAAGCACAATAGCCTCTTTTTGTACTCTTTCCATTTTGAATCAACTCCATCCATCAAATGACATTCCAAATAGAACGCAATCAAACAAATAAGTAATCCCCCTACCAAAATTAAAGCTAAGCTTAGTGACATAAGCGATTCAAACAATGCATCGCCATACTGAATCAAAGCAAAACTAGTTAACACTGCAATAATTATTGTACCTGCAACGTGATAGGCAAGTCGTACGGTTTTCATAAACAGATTGCAAGATCCAGAAACCAACTGCAAGGAACGGTACAGCCAAACCAATTTTTCTTCGGGCAACTTTCCAAGATGTCTTGTTTTGAAACTTGTTGCACGAAGACGATTCAGTGCTATGGCATTCCCATTTATTGTAACCGTTGCAGCGTTTATCCAGTGTTCACAACAAAGTGCAGCGAGAAGTATCACAGTGAGATGACTAAATATAATACCTGTCATTGCTACTACGGTCCACATTTCTATTAGGATCCAAACCCATATAAATGGGGACTTCAGGGAAACTTCAACTTCCAAAACGTTTTCAATTAATTTGTGAACGGGATCAGATGGATGGAAAAATGACAATGCAAATACAAATGGAAATGTTATGGTGAGCCAACATACTAGTTTGTACAAAGTTTCAATTCGAGTTTCAATATTTGCAGCAATGTATCTGGGATACATTTGTTTTAGAAGGGCGTCAAATTTGAAGACGTAGTTTAAGGTTAGCGTCATTTCATCTCTGAATTCGATTGCTAATGACCCTAAAGACAAAACTACTGTAACTGTAAGCCAAATTACAATTCCAGAGAACAGAAACAATTGTTTTTGTTTGAGCGTACTCGTATCTATTTCTGAGCTTGTTTCGACAAGTATATTCTCAGGAATATTGAATAATACATTACTATGCAAGAACAGGTAGGTAGCCAATGCTGTTTGAAATATTTGGCCAACGTAGTAGGTTGAGCACCAAGCGAAATATCGGTATGAATTAAGTGGAACGAACTGTTTCTTTGAAGTGCTATAGTAAAAGCCACCAGACAAGGTGTGTTGGACAAAAGATCCCAATCTTAGGAAAACCGCTTTTTTAAGGCTGTCAGCGACCATGATAGGAAAACAGTGGATCAAACAGACGAATGGATATGTATGAACCCTAAAGCCAACTGGTCTCCGTTTTAATTTAAAAATTCAGTTTCGTAAAACAGACATATGTAACTTTTTCAAGCCAAAGTCTATTTTTGGAATTAATGTTAAGTAAGTTTATGATTAAAAATGTTTTGTTAAAATATTTAGGTAAAAATTCAATTCCGTACTACAAAATAGATATAGCTGTTTGCTTTATTGTTAATAGAATATTATGGAATACATGATTTTTATTCTGCGGTTGGATTAAATCATGTTAGGATAATATGAATTTAAAAGGTAAAAATTAAATTTGGATATACATTTGAAAAACAGTATTGAACACGTGGCTGTTCTTCTGTAACTATATTTAATAATTTAAAGAAAATATGAATTTTTAAAAAGGTATGGGTTCAAGTTACATGTACATTTGCTGCTGACATGATTTTTTTCCTATTACAAAAAAACTACTGGAAAAAAAAAATTCTCGGAAGTTGAATTTCTCTTGCTGTATTCAAATATTCTACGGTGGGATAATCTTTTAATTAAATTATACCAACAGGTAACACTTATTGTTCAATCATGATTTCTTTCCTTTCAGACATAACAATTATTGTTTCAAATTTCAAAATAATTATTAAATAATTATTATTATAAAAATAATAAAAATAATAAACTTATCAGACGAATGGATTTTTATGAAGTAGAAAACCCGAAGCCGACTGGTCTCCCTTTTAATTTAAAAATTCAGTTTCGTAAAACAGGCCTATGTAACTTTTTCAAGTGAAAGTCCATTTTTGGATACAATGTTAAATAAGCTTCTGATTAAAATGTTTTTAATGCTTACATCAAAATTCAATTCAGTATTACAAGATAGGTTTTACTGTTTGCTTTATTTTTAATTAAATTTTGTGGAACACATGATTTTTCTTCTATAGCTGGATTAAATAACGTTTAGATAATGTGAATTTTAGGGTATAATCTAAATTCACATGTACGTTTGCTTTAAAAAATACCACACGTGTTTGTTCTTTCGTAACTGTATTGAATAATTTTAGGACAATATGAATTTTTAATCAGCAATGGGTTTAATTTACAAGTACATTTGCTTTAAAAAATACCCCACGTGTTTGTTCTTTTGTAACTCTATTGAATAATTTTAAGACCATATGAATTTTTAAAGAGCAATGGATTAAATTTACATGTACATTTACTGTTCATATAATTTTTTATTAATGTATTTTCTTTTTAAAAAATACTGGAAAAATAATTTTCGCGGAAATTGAATTCCTATTTCTATTTTTCAAACATTAAACCAATCCAATGATAGGATAAGCCTTTAATTAAGTTGTACTAATTTTACTAAAAACACAAAAAATTACTATCAAAAAATTCAATTACGTCTTTTAATGGCTTATGCAAAAACATGATTTCAATTTTCAAAATACTTTTATTGGCTACAATAATAGTAGCTTTGTAAGTAGTAATTTGTAAGACTGAAAATTATTGCACTTAACGTAACCTTGATATACTTAATAATTAGTAGCTTTTTGATTAATGTACAGTTAAGATTAATAAACTTAAATGTTAAATCAATATTTCGGTTTTAAATCCAAATTACATTTTCAATATAATGTTTGGAATTAACATGTTTTCCATGTTTGATAATACCTATAATATTTCAGGTAGGCTTTTTAAAAATTAGGTTTCGTTTTAAGCAGTGGCTGAATACTTGCATTTCAAAAGGTGTATATCAATGATTAAATTTAACTGTTTAATGTAATTTGTAAATGTGGAGTCTGACTATCAAAAAACCACTGAAATTTTATATTATTTAACCTTCCAGTAAAAGAAAATTGATAGTCAAATCATTCCCTTGATTAATGCAGTTCAGAGGTGTCAAGGCATCGACATAATTAAATTCTCCAAACATAACTCTTATATAAGGACAGCTCTTGTAGAATCGTCGCCTCGTCTTCATTTCCTTTCTAGCAGCCATCCAATTCCCATTAGCTGACATTTCTTTTCGAATATTTTCAAATGTATCCTCACAAGATATATATATTCTGGACATCCCTCCAAGTATTATAGTTTGCCATACAATAGCATCAAAAAAAACCATTCCAAACGTGGCCATGCCTAGTAAATTTTCTTCAGCAGATGGAATAAGTTTTACTCAAGTTGTCATAGCAGTTGACTGAAGTAAGGTAGCAACAATAATAATCACAGCCATAATTGATCTTTGTTGAATTTTGTTCATGTACATTGCCAGTAATTGAATGTTTCTGTACATTGTTATTGTTTTGTCAAATCGTGTTCTTGGGTCCAATGGAATTTCTTGAAATCTGTATTTGAACAATAAAAAAATTATTTGAGAAAAACTAAGTTTCTGATTGTTTCGAACTGATTACCTGTCGACGCATTCAACCATAGTCATTGTGCACATCAACATCATGCCTCCAATAGCTAATATTGCAGCATTACAGCCAAACGCCCACAGCCAATGATTAATCATCATGATCACAATTTTTAACAGAACTCCAAGTATATAAAAGATAGTTGAACTAGAATCGTCATCAAAGGTTTTGGAATAGTGACATTCCGGTAGCAACCAATATCCCGACAAGGATGGCTTACAGGGATTAATCCAATGTAGTGGATATGCGTACGCCACTGGTAGTAAATAGCATGTGAAGAATAAACCGAATATGGCTCCCCAAAACAAAACGATTTGCATAGTCAAGATTTGGTGTACAATTTTGCCATTTGCAGGATAAGAGTGTTTCCGATATTTTGTATGGAATTGAACAAGACCGTTTATATAGTGGCAAATGTATTCTCGATGTTTGAAGATTGCCAGTTCAGTGAAGTAATTGCTGATGTTGCACAAAACGCAGATGGCGTAAAGAAAGTAGTCAGTGAAGTCAAGCGTTTTTCAGATATAAACTGGTTGGAAGTTTGGATGCCCTTGAACTACAAGAATTCCCAAAATGATACCTTGTATTATAAGTAGTCTTAGGAGGCTACGATGAGCTGTCTTAGTTTTAAGTAGGTGAAGTCGATGTTCCTTTCGATTCCAATGAAACAAAACACCGTTAAGGGACTCTGCAGTCCAAATAATATTTCCGAAAACAGTTGAATGATCCAGAATCATGGTGCGTTGTTTAAGTGAAGATATGTACGATGTCCTAGTGTGTACGAAGATTGTGCGCAAAAATGATTTGTAGTAGATTTTAAATAGCAAGTTAAAACTATTCTTCAACTTAACTCTAAACGGCTTTCCACCTAAAACTTAAATGTAAAGCTTCTTGCGTGACACTGTAATTTTATTTCAAATATTTCGTAATGCAAAATCCGAAAGTATTTTAAAACGACACCTTTACCACAACATGTGGTAGTAATAAATGGTTTATGAATATTATTGGTGTTTTGGTAAAATATACCTTGACACTGGCACTGGTTCAATTATTTCAGAAGGACTAGCAGCTATTCTATAGTGTTTTAATTAATATAATACAAATAATATATATTGCATACCAAAGGTTTTCGTTAAAGGCTTAGTTTTTTGAAGGCTTGAATATTTACCTTGATTTGCAAGGATTCTGATATATTTTCAGTTGTTTTTACACTTATCGTACTTCAAAAATGTGATGCTTTAAGTAAAAGACGTTCAAACGTATTCCAGAATAGTTCTTTTCATAAACAAATATCACATCAACACTTACTTATATGGCTTTAATCCAACTTTTATTCTATCATCCACTAACTGATAATCAAACACAAAGTACTGGTAAAGATGTGTCTCTATAAAACACGTCGAACATAGTTCTATTTGGCAAATTTGGTAATAACCAACGTATATTTACAGACGTTTATTCAAGTTTCTAGAAATTAGCCTTAAAAACTAACAAGCATATTAACAAGATTATCAACAACAATACTTAAGTAGTCTAAAAATGTACTCTTGTTTACATTACAAAATGGATAGGCACACTTTAGTGTCACCGCTTGAAACGACTTAGCAACTTTGAACAAGTCCTTATTTCTGTTACCTGAGCAAAGTAAACTATCTCTATAATCTTTCCATTTTGAATCAAGGCCATCCACCATGTAACATTCTAGATACACCACTCCCAAAGCAAACATAAGTCCACCTCCCAAAATTATTGCCAGACTAAACGACATCATTGACTCGATCAAAGTATCCCCACACTTTATTAAAGCAAAGCTTGTCAACACAGCCATTACCAGTAAAGCAGCAAAATGATAAGCAAATCGAACATTTGCCAATATCAAATTACACGATCCACAAACCAATTGCATGGATCGATACAACAAAATCAATGCGTCTTGGGATACATTTCCTAATTGATTGGTTTCATATATTGGTTTGTTGAGACAATTTCGTGACATTGTATTCCAATTTGTGGTCACCGTTGCAGCATCAATCCAATGTTCACAGCAAAGTTCCGTAAGCATTAATACGGTACAGTGACTAAATCCGATTCCAGTTAAAGCTACAACAGTCCACATTTCTGTGATAATCCATACCCAAATAAGAGGCGATGTTATAGAGACTTCTATTTCAAACAAGCTTTCCATGAGTTTGTGAACTGGATCTGATGGATGGAAGAATGACATTGCAAATACCAAAGGAAATGTTAAATTGAGCACTGCTACAGTTTTTAGAAACGCTTCAATCCGTGTCCCGTGATTCGCATTACGAAATTTACGTTTCAACTGGCTGTCAACGTTGTAAACGTAATTTAACGTTAAGGTCATTTCATCCCGAAATTCAATCGCCAACGATCCAAGTGACAATGTCAAGGTTACTGCAAGCCAAACTACACATCCAACTATTATGAACAACAGCTTTTGTTTTTCCATTATTGAGTTTGCTTCTGAAATTTCATTTGTGTTTTTTGCTCCTGGTATAATGGATGGGCTTTTACTTTGATAAAAGAGATACGCTGCAAGTCCTATTTGAAATATTTGGCCAACATAGTAACTTGTACACCATGTGAAATACCTGTAGGACTGAATGGGAACAAACTGCTGTTTTTCATGGCAGTAATAAAAGCCGCCAGATAATGTATGCTTGACAAATGGCCCGAGTCTTAAAGCAATAGCTTTCTTAGTAGCTTCGGAAACCATTATGAGTTAGTACAGAAAACTAGACATTGTGACTTTAGTAAATCAAGAACTACCTGTCAGTTACTTGCTTGATGAGCAAACTGAAGGAGGTTTAGACATAAATGTAAAGGCACAAAAAAAATTCAAATGATTTTTCTGAAATTGCATAAAAATTCAATTTATTTCAAACCGCTCAAATTGCTTTGAAGTGCAAACGATTACTTTCTTTATTTGCATATAAGTTCTTTTAAAAGTTTAATTTCACGAGAGAAAGCATCAAAGTATGACTACTTTCCCGTATGCAGTATTTAAATATCATAGGGAAATGATGTCAGTTTTGAATTATTCGGGTTGAGTTGTGCAAATATAAATGCTTGTATGCATGACAAGGGCTAAGTGGATTTATAACGATTAATTCTTCAAAATTTAAATGTGACTGGTATAGTTTTACATGCAAACCAATTAAGGCTTTTGTAAACCATTAACTTACTCTAAACCAATTTTAATAAATAAAATGCATTCAAATATGGAAACAATTTTCCTACATTATTTCAATTAAACTATCGAAAGCAAGCTAAAACAGTAATCAAATCGCATCATTAAATTTATGCATGTTTCGTGTTTTTAGTAACTTCAATTAAATTGCCTAAATTTAATTTGTTTATCAAACTATTCAACAAAAAGACTACCGTTTTTTGTGGCAAACTCAGCTACCAAATGTCATTATCTTTTATTTGGTTACGCAAGAAATTGTCTATTTTTTTAAAAATTGTTTTATCGCTTTTTGCAACTTAAATTATACGTGATCATTTAAAAAAGACACATAACTCGAGTTTAACATCAAGTAAATGCAACATAAACTAAAGTAAAAAACGAGTATGTTTCTAGGCTTTTAAAAAGGAATCCATATTTTTTGCTGTGTTACGAAGAAACTCGTTTTTTTGTTTTACAGTGTTTTAGTTTTTATTATGTTAATCTTATGTTCTAAAATCATAACTTTATACACCTTAAAAAGTCTAAATCATTTAAGTAGATGAAGTAATAAACGTAATAATTTTAGTACCGAGTGTCTATTTGCACACGTAAATTAATTACTTCTTACGTGTCTACAGAGACACTTTTTCACTTGTCCATATAGACACGTGGTACTACACTGATTTTACAACAGTGTGTTAAGTAAAACTAAATATGCTTCGTAAAGTTAAGTTTACTAACAGGTTGTTACAAAAATAAACCAGACCTCATTCCTTTATCTATCTTTTCACTGATGAGCGCGTGGCTGATATCTAGCTGTCAGCGTGTTTATAAAAGAAGTGGGTTGAATAAAAGATTACGATGCACACATGGTCCAGGGAATACATTAAGTAAGGATATTATACGCATATCGATTTTTTTTGTTCCAGGTAAAAAATTGTAAGCGTTTTTACACAACTAAAGACGGTTATCAATTCAGATTTAGGCCAAAATTGTTTTCTAATCGGTTTGAACGAACGGTTTTATTCAGTTTTATTGCAGGATGAGAACATAATAAATACTTCGTTTATTTACTCACCTATATTAAATGTTTACAAGAATGAATTTATAATACCTAAAGCTTAAAAATAGGATCGTTTGGTATTTGAAAAGTATGAATGCATTGAAATATTACCACGTGTGAATAAGTAATAAGTGATAAGGTGAAGTGCAATCAGGTCAGATTTATTCCTGTTACTTTCGTCTTCTCGAGTATAAAAGTCATTCAGGAGAGTTCAGTTTTTTACAGTTACTATTTCCAACATTCAGGCAACTTTCCAATTTTGATTGAATTTATTCCGACGTTTTTTTTAGTTTTTCTCAAAATACCATGACGTTTTTTCAAAATTATAAACTTTTTGGCGTTCTTCTGCTATCTTTTGTATTTTGCAAAGGCGAATTAGTTCCAAAGAAAGACTACACATGTGTCCCAAAAAACGTTTCAACCTCTACTCATCCACGATGTGGAGAAGTTTTAACTGCAAGTAGCGGATTTATTTCCCATAAACCGTACACTTCCATCAATAGCAACGAAAGATGTGTTTGGACAATAACCGTTTTGCAAGGTGACATCTATGAAATTGATGTATTATATTTGGGGTTTCCCAATAGCAATGAAACTGTCTCTTCAAAACCAAGCCTAATAATTTCTACGGCACCATATGACAATTTTTTTTTGCCTTGGATTTTAATCCCGTAAGTAGTCCAGTTTTTTCTTCCGTTACCAAATATAACAAATTTTCTTCATTATATTATATTTGAACTCATATTTTAGGACTACAACGGGAGTATTTAACTTCGGGAGTATTAAAGCGTCAGCTTTAATAATCACGTTTAGCTCGGGGGAATTAGATGGCTTCGATCACTATACTGGATTTATTTTGCAATACAAGACATCCAGTACTTCACCAGGGTTTCCCCTAAACCACAAAATTATAATGCCTCGAATCATAGCTAATTTCACATCTGAAGGGTCCAATAAATTCGGTACCTTTGTATTTCCTCCGGACAACAACACGTATCCTGGCACTCCTTATCCAATTGTTTATCTGGAGTATGGGTCAAGTACTTGCTATGGAGACTGTATAAATGTTCATCACTTCAATAGAAGCAATTTAACTCATCCTTGGCAATTCGTTCAACAGTTAGTTACAGTATTTTACATTTTTTGAGAATTCTGAAGATTAATTTAAACATGCTGACTTTTAGAATATTTATTTGGGCTTTTTTGTTACAGGTTTTGTTGCCGTCAGCAAACTGCTATCATTCAAGGCCATGATGACTTGTGGATGGTTAGGGTTACATCTGGAGGTAGTACTGGGCGATATGATTTCATTCTGTTTAATGAGCGATGTCAAAGTTAAAGTTTTAAATTGATGGATTACAAAAAATTGAAATGATTGGCTCCGTAAAAGTTTTATTGTTAAACAGCTCACGTTTTTATTAAATGTTTGAGTTTTAAACTATAAATTATTCTAATGGGTGTTTTCCATCTATTTGAACTTAAAAGTAAACTGACGAATGCACTTGTTTAAAATATTGCTGTATTTGTAGTTTTCTTTGCACGTTTCCTTGTTTCCCATTGGAATACTATCTATTAAAGATTGTGCTGACATGGGGTACTAGAATAAAATACATGACATGAAGTATGATATAGAATTTTAAAAAACAGCATATTTACTTTCATTTATTCACTTACCGTACAAACTTCCTTCGCCAACTTATCATACCACTTTGGATCTTCCGAATCGCACATCGGCAGACATTTAATATTATCCGCTGTAAAACTCGCAATAACGTATCCATCCTTTAAACACGGACCCTTTTCATATTTTGCATAGCATTTTTGTTCCTTGGTATCAAAAATCTGACCATAAGGATATTCACTGGACACTTCTGCAAAATCGTCAATACAACTTAGATAACGTTCCTTACTTTCTTTCAAGTTACTGTAGTGTTCTGGGTAAAGTGTCATGCATTCACAACCACAAATTCCGTATAATAATTCCCTTTGAGCAAGCAATTTTTCTCCAATTCCACAGGGACCAGTGTGTTGAGCTAAATAGCAACGTTTTGGATTCTCATAATAAATCCATGGTAGTCCTGAAATAGATTTGGGGCAACCTGGAACACTTGTTAGGCTGTGGGATGTGGATTCATTGTAAAAGTAATCAACTGGCACTCCATGAGCACTATAAATAGTTTCCAGATTTGTGATGACTCTTTCTTGCAATGAAGTTTGTGAGAATACAATAGTATCTTGTTGAGCAAATATGAAATGCTGACGGGAAAAAGTAGCAAATAACGCTACAAAATAAATGATAAATGTAAGTCGAGACATGTTGACTGTATAAATGCAAGAAAACGACTGGATAATGTTTGATTTGAATGTCGTGGAAAAATCGTAAACAGAATATTGTAGAAATGTACGCATTTAACAAATAAATAATAAATAAATCCTGCTAAGATATAAACTACGCTTAGTGCTGCATTAAACTTGGTAAATTATAATTTTGGAATTCAAATTTATGATAAGGGATCGATTCTGGGGTGAATTTGGTTCAAACTTTTAAATTCAAAAATTGTATCTCAAGTTGCTCCACCTTTTTCTAGCACTGTCTCAAGTTGCCCCACGTTTTTAAGCATTGTCTCAAGTTGCCTCACCTATTTCTAGCATTGTCTCAAGTTGCCCCACCTTTTTCTAGCATTGTCTCAAGTTGCCCACCTTTTTCTAGCATTGTCTCAAGTTGCCCCACCTTTTTCTAGCATTGTCTCAAGTTGCCCCACGTTTTTAAGCATTGTCTCAAGTTGCCCCACCTTTTTCTAGCATTGTCTCAAGTTGCCCCACCTATTTCTGGCATTGTCTCAAGTTGCCCCACCTATTTCTGGCATTGTCTCAAGTTTCCCTGTCATTGGGGCAAGTTGTGACCAGTTCAGACATGTTTTGGGGCATATTGAGACGTTTCGGGGCAAGTTGGGTCAACTCTGGGGTCAATTTGGGTCAACTCTGGGGTCAATTTGGGTCAACTCTGGGGTCAATTTGGGTCAACTCTGGGGTCAATTTGGGTCAACTTTGGGGTCAATTTGGGTCAAGTCTGGGGTCAATTTGGGTCAAGTCTGGGGTCAATTTGGGTCAAACTTTTAAGTTAAAAAATTGTATGATCTAGACGTCCAATCGATTATATTATGCTTTGCGAGTCTTTATACTGCGTATAAGCAAAAGCATATGATGACGTCAGAGGCCAGGCTTCACCAGGCTTCACCAGGTGAGCCAGGCCAGGCACGCACCAGATAAAACTATATACGCACTAAGCGTAAATAAATTTGTTGGATATACAGGCCAAGATTATCAGATGTATCAAGACGGATCTCGAGCTCAACCAATTTATTGCCTGCTTTCTATATACTGTGTTCCCATATTTTACTTCAAAAGTCACGTCACAACCATTTTTACAGTTAACCCAGGTCAGACTCCGTTTGTTATGAGAAACCAAATCAGACGGACCACTTTACGATCTGTATTCTATTATTTTACGATAGTGTACAATGTTTACTTAATATTCCCGTAGAATGTTAAGTTGGTATTCGTTCTGATTTAAAGTTTACATACCATCTGTACATAATCAAAGGTTGAAAGACAAGCTATTAATCGTGAGTCCAACAAACATCAACCATTAATTTAGCAATAAGAGACACTGTCACAAGCTTTTCTAATTGCTAAAAGAAGGAAACTATATTTTACTCCAGATTTAGGTTTTACTGGTCTTAAATATAACGTAACTTACAATAAATGGAACTGTCTCAACGAACCCCATTCACATCTTCATCACATTTCATCATGATAGCATTACAAGATCAATGAACTGCATGGAATATTATATATATCTGTATATATGTATGTTTTAATGGCATAATAAGAATAGGTAAGGTTGCACAGGCCTGTTTCCAATTCGGAAGATCCTGCCTTAAATTATTATTATTGCATAAAACTTGATCTTAAATCTTATATACGTTTTCGTTTTTCTACCACACATATACCGTATTTTTACACGTGCATATGAACATAAGGCTTATGAAACAGTTTATTTCATCAGCTCAGATTTTATTTTCAGAACTAGTTCCACTTACCACTGCCCATCCAAACTATTTCCCATCATGATCGAAATATTATTCGAAGTACGCATATCTTCGTAGTGCTGTAAAAGTACTAAAAGCTTTCTTCAATTTAAATCTAGTGTCAAACTTTCTCCAGTGACCAAACGACGCAAACACAAAAACGATATACCACACGTATGCTTAATATTTTTAGTTACGGTTTATGTGTTCCAGCATTCTTTGAAAAAACCGTTCGTGTGAGTACTTTTTGTGTAAATTGATATTTGACTTTCGAGAAATCAGAAACCTCAACAACTTTCGTATCTGATTTGGTATTCAAAACATACATAAATAATACACATCAAGTTACTCCTTCGATTGGAGAAGACAAGATTTTGCCGTCATTCAGCCTATCTACGCCCACCTAACATGATGTTCTTTTGGCAAACTTTCACCATCATCTTGATGGATTCAATTCGTTTGATTGTACATCGCCCACTTTCGTCATTGCCATGATGCAATGATCAAATCATCAACTTCACCACTTCAGGTTTTATTTCAACTTACATACTACCAAAAAGTTATTTCTTTGATTGTTTGCATTTCCTTTCAGAAAACGAAATTGAGTACGAACATGTCAATCTTCATTTATGACACTTTGTTATGTCCCCGAATAATACTATCAGGCATTTCATCCTTCCTCTGACAACTACACTAACTGTTTGATAGCTTGACAGTGCAAAATTTGAATCTTGACCAACGACAAGCCCAAAATCCTTGTAATGGTAGCGCGATCTAAATAAATGCCTCTTTTACTACCAAAACCATTATTTTTGTAATACACATAAAAGTGAAACATGCTCTAAATGTAATTTAAGTATTAAAAGCAAGCGAATATTTCTCAACCAACAATTTCGTCGAGTTGTGTCGATGGTAAATTGCATATCTTAAACGCAAAAATGTATACAGAGTACAAGTAAAAAGAAGGACAAAATGCGGCGCCATTTATGTCGAAGTAAATATTATATATCATTGTACTTTGAGAATGAGTTGAGTTGAACCTATTTTTCCGGAAGTAACAAAACCCCTTCCAAGATGTGACCTGGCCCATAATAACGCCTACTTTAGACCAACACACATGACAGTAGAGTGGAATATTTTCTTGCTCTTGTCGTTTTTGAAACAAGGTTTTTATGTCAAAATGTTTTCTGTATACATTAACATATTACGTTACAACTTCCCAGAAAAAAATGTCCCAAAAAAGGAAGAGTGGAGGATATCCTGTAACATAACTTTTTGTGTGCACCATACAGAATTGCCGACCAAATTGCCAAAGAAAGTCTTTCATATGAACATGTACTCTCTTTTTTTACTACATGTGCACACCTACAAAAAGCCAATATTTCTCTTTATATTTCCATCTATCTTTCGCATTTCTCATTCCGCATTTCCGCTTTCGCTTTATGTCTTCTCTTCAATAGCCACCGTGCTTATTCTCTTCAATGGTTTATTTCTGTGTCATAGTCCGGCTCTAGTATAGTATGTATAAAGTTGTTGTTCATGACCACTGGTTAAGCCTTAGAATATTTGTGTTATTACTTTGCTGCGGCAATCTTCTCTATTCCCTACACAAAACATAACATTCAGAGGGATGAGAATAAGAGTTATAATGAGGGATGAGCTCTACCCCGTCTGGGCAAGATTTGTTTTATGGCTATTATACGAACAAAAACATTTTCTTTCATAGATAACATCTCTCAACTTACTGATTCTGAGCGAACGCATAAGAGACACGTAATTCCAATATAATTTATAGAGAAATGTTTAGCAGCAGCAGTCAAAGAAACGAAGTAGATTTTCTCTATCAAAAATACTTTCCATCCATCCATATTCTGTAGGCTTAGCATACTGACTTTCATAAATGGTAATTCGTGTTCATTGTTCAGAATATTATCATGATGGCGATAACACAGAACTACAAAGTTGCCAAAATAGCCCATTCGACTTAAGTTTCATTGTTTATGTGCAAAACGTAACATTATCCGTAGCTTTCTCATATGAAAAAGCAAAGACTAACTACGTTACTGCTCAGTTACGTTCGGGAAGTGGCCGAACGTCCAAATGGTGACGCCTTTTTAAATTAAATGAGTCATTTAATGTCAGATATTTGAAGCAAAACTCGTATAGTTTTAAGGGTTCATTTTCATGTTATATTTACATACAATATATGCATATATACAAGTGCATCGCGGTTTAGATTAGTGGCGTATTTTAAATTCTTTAGGCATAGCTGTTCAGATTTCAAACGGACATTGAAAGTGTCAGAAAATATAAAATACTGTTATTAGCTCAACAATAACAGCAGCCTCATTAAACAAATTGGATAGACCTAAGTACACAATGCGGATTACAGAATTTGGAAAGGGATCTGTTTTGAAGTTAGTTTATGATTATATTAAATGTCCACATCATAGTTGTCAATTGTCATGCCAACATCTTCTGTTGCCTAGCGTCGAATGTTACATGTAACATTTAATGATGTTAGTATGTCGAATGTGTAGTCTTACTAAAATCCGAGTTAAGCCGCATGGAAATCTTGCCGTTGTATTTTGCCTCTTGCTCTAAAGATATAGAATGCTCGCACTAGCAGGCTCACCGAAGATATAAAATCACAGACAAATAGATCCCGACAAGTTTGATGTTCAAAAAGTAACGAAGCATAAACACCAAACATTTTATAGAAAAGATGTACAAACGTTGCTAAACGTTCTTGCATATTTTTGTACGGACTAAATTAAAATATACAAGTATAACTATTGTGTGAGCTGGCATCCTATGTTATACCATTCATTCGAGGCTTGATGCTGAAGATGCTGTACAAAAAGATATTGAACTCAAGAACTCCGACATTAGTGTCAGAGGCTACTGTAGAATTTAATACAGTATGATCTTGCAGACAGACTACCAGGCACACAGACAAACTAAGTAAAACTAATTCATTGCTTATATGTCCACGCTACTTTGTACTTCGCAAACAAACGATCAAATCTTAATAATCTAGTAATGAGGAGAACAAGACGTACGCACAAAGATACCAGAAATACAACAAGCGACAAAATTGAACTTTTTGCTTGCTGGTCGCTTGCTAATGCTTTGAGGATCAATGAGCCGTGAGTTGGCATGTCTTATTATGTTATCGTCATTATTTTATGATCGATGATGACACAATTGGTTGCGTAATATGATTCAAAAAGTTTTTTTATACAGGGCATATTATGCGTACGCTACTTTTACTTACGTTACGTACCGTGCAAAAGGAATAACGAAGTTAAGTTTATCTTCGAGACGGGTTAGCCAACCTTACAAAAAAACTTTGGCATATTTAGTACATTGCTTACGCATTGACACGTGGCGAAGGGGAGGAGAGATTATAAAAAGTCAAGAAACAAAGTCTATTCGATATACGCAAGAAACACAAAATCTTTCCTTTTTCCAGTCTAGCAGCATATTTTATGGCAACCTACGCGTATACGTCTGTATTTAATGTCCTTGAGATTTGGTACGCCTTTGGAATTTTTCGGCAGTTTGCTGGCCCTTCTCTTTTGTAAATAAATTCCAAGTGGACCTCTTTCTCCATAAGACCACTAACTCGTAAGTAAGGCGGATCGAGGATCATAAAAAAGCCAAATTGCGTAAGTTATTGGAGTCGGAATACCAAAGTCTGGCCTTAATTTTCCAAAGGAATTCGTCAAAATAATGGATATTGGGATAAAAAATTCAGCCAAATTACTAGACTACCTAGAATATATGAGTATACTTTATGCTTAGATTTTGCTGATAAGCTTCACAACAAGCTTATGAAGTAGAATTTTTTGTAGATAGATGCTTTCCTGTGACAAATGTTCCCCAAGTAAAAACGACATGAAATATGAGAAATCATTGATAATAAACCATATCTTGGTCGTCTCGTCTCGCATTTTTTCTATTTGTGGTCTTCATATTCAGAATCTCGGAGCTTTATATCTAACATCTACCGGAAACTATGAAAAATTCGAAAAGTTTTATACAGCGTGTACTAAAAACACGGTATATTACGTACGTACCTATGAGCGTCACGTGCTTATGTATGTATGTACGATACATATTAAAAAATTTGGTTGCTCAATGTATCTACATGAACGCATCCAACGCACACGCATCAATTTACGCAGACAGATGAGAAGTTCTTACGTAAAACTTACGAGCAAGAAAGTTTTTTGTCATTTTGTTACGCTGGCATATCATCTATTGTCAAACTGTGTCGGGTAAAGAATGACACCAAATGTTCTCCTCTCCATCATTTCTTTTTAGAAGTAGCAAAAGTAAAAAAGTGCTTGCAAAGTCAGGAAATATAGTAAATTTACGGACGTACATAAAAATATATGGTACCTACATATCAAAGGGTACATTCACAATTCACACATATGCAATAAAATTGATAAAAAATCACAAGAAGTAGTTCAAAAATATGAAAGGGAAAATCGCAAAAACTTACGTACGAATAGAGACTACAAGAAAGGGTAAACGTTTAAGCGTTTCTTAGTTGTATTTTGTATTACTGCTTAAATAATCAGAAAAATAATTATAATTGTTGTTTTAGTATTTAAGCCGGCATTAACATTTGGCGTCCAAGGCCCCGATAGAGCATGCATGTGTGAGCTCACCCAATACGGTAAGGTATTAACTAGC
>JAQFXM010001223.1:0-34719 GCA_034693345.1 Entomobrya multifasciata
GCATGTTAGAGAATTACAACTTTTTGGGGAGAGAACACAACGTGAAATTTAAAAGAAAGCATATTGTAGATACAAGATTACAACGTGTATATACTTTTACTACGGGCAGACGAAGCCTTAAGTTATTATTTATAAATTACATATTTACCAACAACTTCTTTGTTTGCAGTATGTTCATTTGAAATGCTTCTTTATTCAAGATCTTGCGTACTCTTTTATTCTTAAAGGATGGTGTATTATTCCAACTTTTTATATTATGTCCATAAAATAGGAATCATGTTTTGTAGTTTCATGAAGAAAATTACGAGAGAACATAAAAAAACAGTACATAAACAACTGCACTTAGGCCATAATGTGCTGGCAAACTACTCAATTTCCATTATTTTGTTTAAATGGATACATTGTATCGAAAGCCTTGCCTTGGGACTCAAATCTTGAGTTGGATATGAACTGACATGTCTCTCTGTGTTATTCACGGAGAGTCTGCAACAGGAAAAGGTGAAATAACATTTGAAGCCTTGAACTTAATGTCAGGTTTAATTTATCTAAATTCTCATACAAAATTGAAACATAATCAAATAAGCTAAGCTGATATTGCCACAGAGCATTCATTTATCTGTGGATATTGCTCGAAAGTAAAATAGAGCATATTCGTAGATCAACAAAAATATATTGTACACATAAAAATACTGTATTCATGCATAACACAACACATCATAATATATTGGCATATTTGTGCTTGAAAGGATATTTATTGGTTTTCTCCGAATGAAAATGAAAGAAGCAATAAATGCGGAATTATTGGTCTTTCGGAATGGGGAACGTAAAGTCTATAAAATGAGCAGGAAATTGCGACGAGTCTTTTTTCCTGTCATCTCATTTGCTATGTACTTGTATTTTGAAGTAAACTAGTACAGTATGCAGTAATGTAGATGAAAACCAGAGTAAGGAAGTTACTGTGATGAATGCGAGTAAAATATTTATCCAAAGTTTTGTGTATCAATTTAATATGTATACCGTTATCATCATCATCATCACACCACCGTAATTATAAGTACGGCTTCTCTGTCTATTTACTTTGAAATCACAGTGTGAAAAACTGCTTCTGACTTGTTTTTGGCGAAGTTAAAGAGTAAAAGGTCACATTGTGTTTGATTCAGCAGCGGGCGCTATCCATAATAGTGCTTCCAGTGGCGACAACTGTTTTATTGATGCTGACGCTTGTATTATTTTCATGTAAATACTTTTACTAGTATGTACACACTATTCCGTTTTTGCGCAACATTCAGTAATTTTTATGGTACCATGTATATATAATATACATGTAGCTTTATACGACAAAGATGTATGCATATATGTCTCTTCCAATTCCAATTTCAGATAGAAAATTAACTTTTCTAATGAAATATCCAAGAGCTCTCTAAACATGAAAGGATTAAGGGAGGATTTAGCAGGGCAGCTACTACTATACCGACACTAACACACAATTGTAGTCTGCTTGCTGACAGACCAAGCGAAAGAACAAGTTTGTTAGACTTTATGTAATGAGATAATGGTAATAATATATCCACACCCAAGTTTTGTCTGTGAGAGAAATGCAACAGGGTTTCTTCGTCTGTCAACAGCAACGACTCATGCACATTAATTTTCTTCAAAAGAACCTCTTACAATGTATATTTAGCACTTTTATCTGTATCAAGAATACAGAAAAAAGTGAGATGAAAATAGGAGTAGGTGCATATAAAGGCGTTCTATTATCTCTTTTCACACAAATAAGTTAAGTAATAAGAGTAGATTGCATGGAAGTTTTCGTGCCTCTTGTGTAAAAGTTAATGGTGTGGCAATAATTTTTACCAACACAGCTCAACTAAAAAAGTAGGGATATTCACAAGTGCTATACAAATAGTATAAAGATTAGAGCCAAAAGTTCTAGAGAAGTCAACAAGTTTCGGTTAGGTATATGTACATTTCCTGAAAACTGATCCGACTTTTTTCCTGGACACGGGGCATTTCATACATACATGCTGACTTTCATGTTGTTCTTGTTACTTATAGAACGTGCATGTGGATGTGGACATGAACATAATACAGTTTGAGTGGGAAGATGAAAAGAAACCAGTTAAAATACTAATCTTACTTTTTCAATTGTGCCAACGTCCAGATATTCAAGCACGTTGTTGAACATCTCACGAGGTTCAGTTCAGGCACTAAGCCCCGAAATCATATTTAGGTATTTAGAAAACCAGAAGACACCACGTTCACCATGCATGCGTGTCATAGAAGAATGTAAGTAAATGATCAAGAAAATAGAACTAATAGCCACGTAGGATTTTCTGAGAGCTTATGATTTCATTATACATTAGGGAATCAGGTCAGAAAAATGGATATAATGTGATACTGCTGCGGGTCTTCGGTTTTAATGGTTACCTTGTTTCAATTCATTAGTTTTCCCTGTTGTGTGTGTGCCCATTTCGTAGCACCTTAGCAGAGAGCAGACTTTCAGAACTTACAAATCTGGGCAACGCAGTCTAGAGAAGCGTATGTGCTTTGGATATTTTATGAGTAACTGAACTAGCTGTAATGATTACCCAAAAAACCATTGGAGTAGCAACGGTGCTACTCTCACGTAGATTCATAATTATAGAGAAAGCTCGGTGGTGGTGGTGATCCCTTTTCCCACTGAAACGTGCAGACTAAAAAAGATTTCGGAATGATGATGCCGTTGGCAATCGGAATTGAATGTGGGATGAATTTCGTATTTTAGCTATTGTATATTATATTATGGCATACTCAGCAGTTACCTGAGGAAAGAGATTAGTTAATATGTATGTGTAAGAATATAATACAACTAGTGGATATTCTTGTCCATACCGCTTTTAAGTTTGACATTTTGCTAGATTTCATCTTTTCCATCATGACAGGTGATAGCTTCTGGTTTCAACTGTTTCATAACGTTGTTCGCTCTGTAGGAGGATAGCGTATAATAGACTGAGATAGGAATTCGATAATGTGGGTGGAGGTTCAAACATACTTTTGTGGTGCTACTTGTTTTTCCTAACTGATTCAAAACGAGAAAACCTTTGTTTTCTAATCAGGGCATACCAATCAACTCAACAGTGTAGTTGATCTCAGCAATCTTGTAGTCTACTATATCAAAAGCTTAAAATATTGACGTATAATGGCTTTTTGGTGGACCATAGTCTCATCAGAAACAAATTGTTTCTGTTACGTCATTAGTCCTGCAAGCTGAAAAAATTTACAGGTTTAAAGCACAAAATGTCCACCTCCGCCAGATTGACAATGATTCATGATTTACTTTGTGCAACTATGCACCTAAGATAAAAATGCTTTTTTGATTGATATATTGTCGAAGGTTAAGGAATGCATCTAAAGTGATTTTTTTTAAACAGAAGCTCCATTTATCTTGATCAAACTTAATGTATGTACCTCAATGAAGATGGTCAAACTGATTGGCAGTTGTAAACAAAACGAATTAGAAATATTTATATTGCACCTCTGTTATTACAGCCATGTATCTTTCATCAGTAACTTTTAGTATCATCAGTACATCTCTTCACTTAACTTATATTATTTGTGTGTAGATTTCTGTCAATCTAATAAAATATCTTTTGCCAGAGGAGAAACACCCTCTGTAAAAAAAATCAGGAGATGTATACCTACATTATATGCGTAATTTGTATGTATATAATTATATAGCGGCCGCTTTAGCTTTTATAGATTGTAAACAAATAAATTTACTTAATCGAAAGTATTGCAGAATCGCACATACATATTTTTTATATTTTGTTCAATGTGCAGTTAATACTTTTTTCTGTTATAGTAAACGCTGGGGTGCTGAGAGTGATTTATAATATTTATTGTTTTACCACCGCGGTGCAAGCACTTAAGATTGTTCCGTTGATAACAAAGATTAAAAGCTTGGCTAAATACTAGTATTATATTATATTTGCAGATATCGTAACGTATCACAAAAGCAATTAGTTTGAATGTGAATTGTGTCACTTGAACTGGGTATGGGGTACGATTATTTTACCACCATATATTATCCTACTCTGAAGAAGAACAACCAGCAAGAAGCCATTTTATATAAATCATCTATATTTTCACGCACTGAATATGAATTTTATATATATCACCTGCTGCTGAGTTCACAGCGGCGCTGCTGAATGATGATATGGGGTTGTCACAGCACATATCATCATCAAAGAAAGTAAACTTTATGATTTGGACGTGGTTAGTGGTATTGACTTTGTGATGTGGAGTATTGCAGACGCTGACTCAAGTTTACTTTGACAGAAGAATATATGACATCATTTATTTTGAGGCACGAAACCGATGCGCGATGCCTTTGTATTCATCAAAGACGATAGTAAAAGAAGGTATTCTTGTCATCTCTATTTTTATTGCCCTGTTGATGTGGTGCATGCAATATATACTTTACTTACGTTACAGTGCGCGACACGCAAATACGTATTTTCGCTAAAATCAGGTAGCCCTCCAATTTATGGAATATTTCTCGATTTGGGAACTCTTCAAATCTTGTCAGTGATAAGTTTAATGTTTTTAAGCAAATGTCTGATCAAATTTGAACTTTAAACACTTTTGTAATCATTAGACATTTATCGAAGCTACAAAATTAAGAGAAAATACGGTATTTTCATAATGATACGACCAATCCATTATTTTATCAATTTAGTTAGGTTGACTGAAAGATGGTTTTTTTGCGCAATGAAACAAAGTAAACTCATTTTTTCTTTACAGGCTATAAATAAAACTGCCGGCTAAAGACCACACTAAACTGTGCCCATTTATTTTTATTATTACAAAAACAGCAAAAGTGCTTTTGCTCATTCATGTTTATTGTAAATATTATGATTATTACTGCGATGATGGTTCTGTGATGTGCACATAAATAAGTATAAATACAAAATACAAACATTATGTGTCTATTATTGTACACACGGGCAAAGTAGTAAAGTATGCAGTCGGAAATGCTAATGGTTGTTTATAGTTTGATATACTTTTATGGATGAACAAAACATGTCTCTGATGAGTAATAGCATTTTTGTCTCTGAAAGTGACAGATATATTCCCAGGATCTATCTTGGGAACGCTAATAAAAATGCACGAAGGTGGTGCTGCCTCGTCAACAGGCACTTTGCAAAATTATGGTTTCAGTTTCTGACTTAAACTTTGTTGCATTAAAAATTCTGATCGCATTCTTTTCGAATCTTTAGGCAGTCAGATAGTTTCAATCTCTTTAGATCACATTTGATAAAAAATACCGAAACGCCTTTGACGTGAGATATACATTGAAACATAATCATTGTCGTCCTTAAGTGATCACAAGGGTCGCATGAGATTTTATTAAATCGACTACCGACTGTCGTTTTGACAGCTTGTCTTTTTTCAATGATTTTACGACAGCTTTAACTCTATTAAAATCTAGCCTTTTAGAACTCAAACAATATGATAATTACGCAATAATAGAAAAACAGTTACACTGACGTGCAATGCGTTGTGTTTAGTCTGTTTTGTTGGGTAAAATTTTCCTCAAGGATGCCAAAATGCGTTACGGGAAAATATCAATTAACATCGGCAAAATCAATCCACTTAAGATAAAGCAATTAAACGATGAACTTATAAGGGGAGGAGTTATTTTGACGCATTAATTATTATGTTTCTTTCAAATCCACTTGACAAATAAGTCGACCATAAAACTCAAGTATTCATGTTGCAACGATGATTTTTAAATTTTTGCGATTACCTAATGATGATAATTATATCACATTTTTCAATACCAATAGAAGAAAGGCCATTGGTGACGATTTGAGGACGATGCATTGACAAGGCTAATTGTAACTTGTGTGACTATCTATAATTTTTTATATAAATTATAGAAAAAATGATTGAATAATGGACAACTTTTTTATGTTTTTGTGCTAATTTAGCCTTTAATTATAGTGTTTTGATTTGGCACCTAATACAGTTGTTTGACGAGGTTTTGACAACCTTGAGACTGTACATAGGCTATCTTAATTACATTTTTGTAATATGCATATAAACATAAGAAACAAAACATACATAGGTGATGTAATGCAGAAATATAGGTTGATAGTATTACCCTAATATAGTCATCATCATCACCACAAGCCACGCCATAGCTTACTTCACGGCAATTACAAAGCACTGAAAGCACAAACAAATTATAAGGCTTTATCGCCGCATTTGATACTTCTCTGAAAAGCTGTATTGCTAACGAATGCCGAATTAATTCACACATAAGTAACATTACACGTGGCAGTGGTGGTAACAGTAACACTGTAAATTAATGAAAAATATCAGCCTTGTGACGTGATTGTGTATAAAATAAGACCAAGAGCTTGCATTGTGCATCAAATCTCCAATTTCAATGAGAAATGATAGAGAAAAACATTTTCACTTTTATAAATACAAGATAAAAATAGGCAGTTTGAGATTTTTCGGAATCGTCTTTTGTTGTGGTGATTTGCGCCTTACTTAATTTCCAACAAAACATGGGAAAAGTAATGGGAAGTCTACAAATAAATGGCTTAAGTAATGAACGTAAAGTTTTCCAATTTATATTGCTTAAGTTGCGCCCATCACGAAAATTGCTGTTGTCCTTTGTGCATTGTAGTTTGTCCATCATGGTTTTGTCATTCGCCCTTGGGAAATAGTTGGAAGTGAATCAGGTAGACAGAAAAGACAGCCGTGTAGATCCATTCACATTCGACTAGTTTACTCATCTTCCGCTCGCGCTCTCCGTCTCCAACAATATGGCTTAGATGTCACCTTCAAAAGCATTAGAGTTACGCTAACGATCCCAGAAAACGGCATAAATCTTTATATCCTATTTTCTGTTTGCAACTGAAAACTGTTGCGTTATTTGCTTGTACCATCAAGAGTTCCAGCTACTGTGCTAATATTCATTTTCTAGAGAAAAAAAACTTTGCAAAAAGTGAAGTCAAGCCACATCGCGTCGCAGTCACTTCAGTACCGTTTTTCGTTTACTTTTGCTGGAAAAGCCCTGAAGCCAACAATGAACCTTTTGTGAGTTTTCTAATGGAATCCCTTGTGTGTGGTGATAAATAATGAAGCTTTCCCTTCCCTTTCATGCTTACTTGTATTTCACATTCAACTCAGGGGGAAAGTGATGTGGAAGTTAGAGTAACTGCTTTTTATTGTTTGTTAGTGTAGTTTAACTCGACACGATGTATAGTTATATCATCTATGTGACTACATATAACTACTATACAAAGTGTGCGTACAGTAAATCACAACGACAAGAAGAAGGGAAAATTTTGTACTTTCAAGTGCAAAATCCACAATAACAGGAACAAGAACACATTGGAGCTTTTGTGCAAACGTAAACAACATTCACATCAGCTTCCACCACCGCGTACGTCTCTTTCACAACTTGCTATATAACAAACAAAAGAAAAGGACATTTCGTAATGATGTTGTTCTTTCACTGAAAGTACATAAAGTCTTCAGTGGTAACTGTTGGTGTGCTCCTGCTCCTGTGTGATTCTGTCTGAAGGTTTAAAAAGCAAAGTAACACGTTGTTCGTGTAACAATCATGTTTCTTCCTTAGTCCACTTTGTAATCACATCATCATTATTTACCGATTTTCGGCGCAAGAAGTATGGCGCTACGTTACATGCTTTTGTATGCCAACTTTCAACTTTATTGTTATAAACAGACTTACATCTTTTGACTATGACATAATAGCAACGATGCAGTCTCCGTCAAACTACCTCCTTTGAAAGCTTAATTTTGTATACGTTAATCATTGTTTACCAGCAAGCAATTTGTGTTCGCAGCCAATGATAATTTTTGAACGAACACTGAAATAGAAACGCTATATATGAACCCCCTGCAAAAAAAACCATAAATAAACCAAGAAGCGTTTACATAGAATGTTGGAGAATGAAAAGAGGAAGCCATCCATCGCTGCGGTTTCCACATTTAATTATGGGAAAAGAAACTCACAGAAATAAGCAGTTGTAAAGCACTTTATTTTCACTTGGTTGAACCATTTGGTATTTTGAATTACAAGTTTAGGTTTTCGAAATGAATGAGAGATTGACAATAAAATGACAAAAATAGACTGTTATAGAAGTCTTACGTGTGTATTTTTTCGTTTTTGTGCATAGATCGCTAATGAATACGCATTCATTAATTCATAATACTGTAGACTTTAGACTAACAAGCTATACAGAAAAATACGACAGTTTATTCCCCACTTCAAGAACTTGAATATAATATGTTATATACAAAAGTACTCAATGTTGGTTTTGGAAAAACGACTTTGCGTGTATTCTCCAAAATATTAGCAAATGGCGAATACATCGTTAAAGTACAAAACTGCGTTCCATGTATGCATTTATAATAATACGATAGTTCCAAATGGCAAAGAGCATTCAGTAAACAATTTTTAACTTGAAAAATGGAAAGTTGGATTCAAAGGAAAAATTTTGTACAGTAAAAAGGAACAAAATGGCGTTTCTGTAACTTTCTCGGGTTACCATAAATCAACATCATTATTTAGCAAAACAGATCCATCTTCCTTCAAAGTAACAAATACACCATCTCGTCGTTGTTGTTCTTTTGGAAAAAATCTGTCATGTCATGACCCACACAAAGAAGTCAACAGAGCACTGGAGCGAACTGACAAGTTTAATAATAAATAAGAAAAAGAAAGGGATTACCGCTACAATAATATTTTTTCAAGAAATGCCTAAACTCTCTTCGCAAGTTTCTTTTACACTTTTTTATGTTTGTATGTTTATCAAGTTTCTTTTGCTTTCACTGACTTTCATTGTATTGACTCTGACGTGTGATACTACAATACAATTACGAAGCAGGGCGTATGCTTATAGCACGCATACTATTACTTACCGGGCGGTTTACAAATAAAAGATTTCAATTTATTGCGACGTTTGATTTCTAATTTAAATTATTATATTTAGATGCACTTACGTCCAAAGATACTTCGTAATCGTAAGCAAAAGCAAACTACCTCATTGCATTGAAAGTAATAAAATTGCTGCAATAATGTTTTGCTATCCATCCTTAATGTCGACTGAAACATTCTGTCTCCTTTCTGTCACCAAAGATAAACGACAAAGCCAAAAACTTTTATCGGGGCTTTTACTTCCAGTCTCATTGGTCTTTCAAAATTGCTACACACAACGGCAAAGGAAACATACTATATGAAAAAAACTTTCTCCGTGGAAAACATTCCCGCAAGTCCTCAGGATAATCAAATAATAACATTGTTTTTCCTGGTATAGTGTACGACCAATTTGTTTGAGTTTTAAACGTTCTCGTATATACTAAAAATAAAATGCAACAATTTATGTTCCTCGGAGAACAAGTCTCAGGGTTTTCTCCGAAAGCTGGTCCACAGCGGATTTCACTCTCTTAAATCAAAAATGCTGAATATGTTTATCGTGTGTACAGTTTGTGAAGCAACTTAAGTGAAATTTCAGGTACAATGTTTTTCCAGGGAAAAAAAGAGTTATGGACTAGAACGGAGCGTATAAACAAGAGAGAGGGAGAGAAAGCTAACGTCAACCTCATTTTGCGGATGACGTGATTCTAAACAATAACTTTTTTCATAAGACATAATTGGAACAGGAGAATAATTTATTCCTGACTCCTGACTATGCTAAATTTAGAATGATGGCATAAAACATTTAGAACTTGGTTTATTTTTAGGCTTTTACGCATTAAATTTTTTTAATGAGTCTGACACGCATTTTCCTCATTAATGAATGGAAGTCTTTTTGCATTAACGTGTTACTATGCTTTGATGAAGGGTAATGTTTGACAGGAGTAATGAGCCTCATTTCACGTTCAAAAAAGCCAAACTATTAATTCAAGTCTTACGTGTCCTCTAACTGTAATTGAAATACGACTCTTCTGCCTACACTCGTTGTCAGATAACCTTGATTGTGAAAGCTGCAGAATAAGTTGCAGGAGTAGGACAAAGCGAAGGAAGTGTTTGATATTACCCGATACTCAGTCCAAATCAAATTGGCTGATCTACAAAATAATCCAGTTGGTAAACTTTCACCGGGCGAAGACTAAGATATATATGTAGTTATGTATACATCAGCATATCATGTCTACAAGATTACTGGAGCACAATTCAAGCCAAGTTTATGCTGTTGAACATCGGCACACTTTTTCAACTCTAATTTCCGAAAGTCAAATATTTTCTTGTCATCTAGAGCAAACAAGTGATATAACATTTTCTCTCCTTTTTCCCATTGTTTATTTATTATCACCACATCATAGAGAAAAGTAAACAAGAGGTGGATTTCACTTAGAACGAAAGAGGAAATATGAGATATCGTGTGTTTTCCAGCTTTTAGATTTGCAGCGTAGTAGACTTTTTATGATTGTGAATTTCACGAGGAAAAAAACACGAAAGTGTAGAAACAACGTAAACCCCCCGGGGCGATGTGATTCATCACAAGAAAACCTGCTTGGTTTCAATGAGAAGCTGAAACAAAATCATATTGCTCAAGGTTTTTTCGTCATTTTGGATCGAGGACTGATGATCATGATCACGATGATTATGGTTTCATGACATGACTCACTTAGCTTATACTTGAATGTTTACTTTTCATTTCATCCATCACTTCCTGTATTGTATACTCCATTGAATACAGTCGTTTATGTACCTTTATGTCCATCATTTTTATTAACAAGTTCAATTTTGTGAATTTCATATTGCCATTTCTATCATATGATGAATAAATAATAAATATATCAGGTAGAAAAACATTTATTCAAGTTTGATAAACAGTAGCAAATTGGACTCCTGCTTGCTTGGGGGTAACTCACAAGCAAAATGTTCCTTTTCTATCTTACCTTGCCATGTCAAGTACCAGTTTGATTACAATCAACATACGACGTTTTTGTTCAAGAGGATGGATCGAAAGAAAAGAAAGAAAAGCTTATGACATGCATGCTTATCTTTACAAAATCATCTGTGAAGGACTAGGACAGTAGTTCATCTTACACGAAATATGTGAATAGGCTTGGTTATATTATGATGGTACACTTTCTCTCTTTGTTTACGTGAAAGCAGTATTATTAACTGTATGTTTCATTCACAAAATCGCAATTTGCTTTCACCCATTCACTTTATTCGTGGCAACATCATCAACCCATCTCTCGTCTTTTCTTTCCCATTCAGTAAACTAGACGATTATGTTACTTTTTTCTTTTCCGTGTATGTACATTCATACACAAGTAAGTGCCAGGTAGTCTTCCACTGATTGTTAGTCTTCTAGGTAGCTTTTCTATTTTGCAAAAAAATAAAGATGAAATTCACTTAAGCCTATATGGACTAAGTATAAGTTGTAAGCAGGTAACTAACCTTTTTCCATCCTATTTTCTAGGAAAAAAAGTCAGCAAGATTAGCTTAGTCTTCTAAAGAGGGGCAAAAGCAGAAAAACTGCAAAAGCTTTATGATAGCCTTGTGTCTCTATTTTCTAAGGTAGCTTTTTATGAAGTGTATGTAGTATCAATGCTACACACAGTACGGAAAAGACGGAATAAACTGCATGAATTCTTTTTATGAAAGAAAATCCTTTTCTTGTAGATTGATGAGATAGTACACAGCGTAGGTACTACACTTACTCGCTACCCCAAACTATTCTTAGCATAATACTGAAAACAGGGAGAGTAGAACGTGTGCTTAACGAAGAAAGCTTACAACTCAACTTAAAAGCGCGAGATGAGATAGTAGTACTACTCGTTTTCTGCTTTGGTCTTCATTCGTGTTGCAATAATGACTAATAGAATTGCAGAAACGTAGTTGCGCTGATTTAGTTTAGCCGAATAACTAAAATTGAAAAGCAGAGATACGGTTTAAGGACCTTGTTTTTCGGCTTGTTGAAAATCTTATTGGGGAAATGAGTGAATTGAATAAAAAAGTATTAACGCAAAATGTATGAGTATAATCTAAAGCCGTTTTTCACCCTGATATTCTGTATTCTTATGTGAAAACAATTTGAAAAATCGATATCTATTTTCTCCTTGTGCTGCTAGGGCTTAATTTTTTAAAAGAAAACTAGAAGGCTTTGTGGTTGGATAATTAGAATCCATTATTCGCACAAAAAGTTTGAACGATATAAGGAAGGAGCCATCATTGTCAAAGTTTCGTCCGCTGAAATTAGAAAAGTCGTAATAGGATCTTACTTTAAAAGCTATTTAGAAGTTGTCTGTTCAAGTCATTTTGCCTTTGCTACAAGGTATGGATTTTAATTATCCAAAGAAAAACTTCTCAAATTTTCCATTATGCTCTTCGTCGTCTCTCATAGTTTTGCCATTTAAATGAATAGCTCCATTAGTGGAGTGCATACTGTTATGTTTACACATATGCATGTACACCTGAAAACACTGAAACAACCTTAATATGCATTTTGTGTTTGGTTTAATGTCGAATTCGCGAGAAGTTTAAAACATATGAAAATCCTCTTGTTAGACAAAATCCTCAAGACAAGGCAAGTAAGCTATGCATGGTTAAATTGAAAAAAAAATCTAGTAAAAGCCGTTCACTTACTTTCAGTTAGTCATAATATATCCATAATATGCTAATTTCATTCAACTACGTCAAAAAAGTTACATTAAATATCGATTCTGTAGAACTAATGTAGATATATGCAAGTAAACTCGGTACGCAATATGCTACGCTGGTCACCTTTACTTGCTCGGTCACGAACTCATTTGGACTACTGTACTCCTGATAAAACATGATATCACATTTTACTAATAATACTGCTAATGAGCTCGTGAGTATAATGTATGAACACATATGCCCAATAGCTCCAATAGAACGTCAAACGTACTTGTGTTATGGCATGATATGTGGTTTTGAAACCAAATGGGAATGCCAAACTGTCAAAAATGTTTGAAGTAACCTATTTAAATGCATTATGAAACTAAAACAACAGGTGTAATAGGCACACATTGAACAGGCATCATGATTATCCCATCACAGCGTCATCGTTAGAACATGAAAGTTTACCAAAAATGTATTCAAATTTTTTCAAAGAAGTCTTTTCATTTTACTAGTCATCAAACATAGTATGATCTGTAAAGAATTCCAAGGTTTTTTCCATTGTGTTTTTTGCCGTAAGATCTAATTAGCTAATTAATTTGGATCAATACACACACATGTGTGCCTTGTTTAATTTAATATATGTATGTAATTCTAGTTAATAAAACAAACAAAAAACCGTGATTCTATTTTTTACATCTGTCTACACGTCAATCCAGGAAAAAATTGTTACAATATTTTTTGGTTTTGGAAAATGTGCAAAACAAATCTTTACTTTCGTAACGACTTTTATAAGTAATTTTCACGTGTTTCGTGCTAATTGGAAGTACCTAACAAACTAAAATTAGGGCAAAGGATGTTGTTATTGTGAGCGTGGGTGCATATAGTGCATATATCGTCATCAAAATTTGATGACGAGTGATCATAAAATATGCCCAACAATAATAATAGTAGCCCCAATCACTTTCCTTTCTACACGGGTTGCTTGGACTTTTATGAAGGTTTGATAGCCCATTTTTCTGGCAATTCTAGCTGGCAAGCTTCTCACCATCAGATGGGACCTCGAATGTAGGTTTTTCATAATCAGGACACCTGATTGTCCAATTACAAGATAACATCAAGGGATTCCTCCTTTCCTACCTATTCATTCAATTACCAAACTCCCTCATTTACCGTCAACCTTATAAATAAACATTGAAAAATAACATATTGTTTCTTTTTGATTTTCAGGAAAAGCAACTCGCAGAATATGGAAGCGTTGTCCTCCCATCGAAACTCCTTCGACTCCGCAGCTGCGTCAAATGTAGCGAGTCGTCGTGAATCCGCCGAAAAGATCCTTGTAAGTGAAAAACTGAATTACATTTTTTTGATTTTACTTTTTTCATAATATATTTTTTATTATACTCTTTAATTTCACGATTGAGTGAAAATGAAATTAGGGTAATAGTTGTGCGTAGAAGGAAATTAGAAAATCTACCTTAAACGCGAAATAGCTTTCTGGCACATTTGAAATGATGCTTAAGTATTTTTAGCATATATAGGATTTAAACATCAATATTTCATTTCGGTTCAATTTCACTATGTATGAAACGACAAGCAATCCTAGAAACATACCAAGTAGTTTTTTCTTTCATTTTTTGTAGTTTTTGTTAAATTCCCAACGGGCATCCTTGAAAGTCTTCCAGTTAATTGGATACATTTCTTATTTTGCTAGCTAGCAGCTTGCATTACATTTCCCTCTAAGGAATATACATAGATCGCTAAAAGTGATTAATGTGCATGCAAATTACATCCTTCCTTTCGCTACCCGCGAAAGTAGGTGCATCGTTTACTTACGTACGTACCCCCTTTTTACACGGTATTGATAGATGGTATCTCCTTTCATCATGATGGTGATCATCACCTTCATAGATTTACATTTTAGGCAGTTTTCGAGGTAATGGGAGTGTGATAATTTTCGCAAAAGGACTCATTTTACTGCGGAGAAAGCTTTTCTGGAACGGTGCTTTTAGCGTTATATTCAAAAATACTAGTTTAGGTCTAGGTTTACTACGCATACAATATAATTCAATAATATTTTACCCTTCCCCTCTTATATCTATTCGTTATATTGTTTATATCTTTATCTGCCAAGTCAGTTTATCCAGTAAAATTAGATTTTGAGGTTTGGGATGCATATATATATTAACTTTCCTGCGCAATAGGAAAGGTAGTTTACATTTTGCATGCTGCATACTTGAATTGAAATCCTTGAAATTCCTAGAAAAGATCCACCTCTGTTTATTTAGACACTTCCAGACGATGCCTTGAAGATGTATGTACATGGTGCTTAATGTTTCCCAGAGATTTGTCTTCCGGTACGATTTTAGTCATCTTGATTTATTCACATGATGTTCAAGGCTCAAGGTGTGTGGTGCCTTAAGTGTAAAAGGAAACCTATTCAAGCTAAATATTTCTAAATTGAAATTCTAGGAAAAGAAAGGAAATAACAAGATGTTATATAAAATGCAAAAACAAGCGGAAGCTTAGAGGCAAGACACTAAAAGTTTAAGTAATACTTAAAGAAAAAGCTGTTTGTACTTTGTACTCGCGAAAATTCGCATTCTGAGCCCCTTTTCTGTTTTTAGCAAAAAGTACAACTGGAAAAAAATAACATAATGATGTCTGAGCTTCTTAAATATTTGATGAAGGCTCTTGTACAAATTATGCATGTAAAGTGAAAATAAAATAGGTTGCCTGCTAATGAGGTAAAGGAAATCCTATCGTCATTCAATGTACTAAATCATTTTTGTTGTGTAACTTTAAATAGCATCCCTGAATATGTGATTACCCAAAATTCGTAGAACTTCTACTTACACGTGGCGTTTATAATACATGTATTGTTATACTACATAACATATATTTTACGACTTGTTGGGTAGTTCGCTATAATTTCGATTGTTCAAAAGGAGCTTATAAAATTTCAAAATGAAATTATTAGATGAACGCAAGTACAAAAAGAGCAGCAAAAGCTTATCAGGTAACAAAAGATCGAGGGGAATTATAGAGTTGAGCAGTGAAAGCTATAAAAAGAAAATTATAATTTCTTGAGTTGTTCCCTAATCAGCTTGTAAACAGATACTTTGTGATTGCTTTGTTTCTTCAAAAGATTCAGTCATGTTAGTATGATAGTGATAACGCTACGTTAGGAAGTAAAGCATTAATCCCATAAACCTTTGAAATTAAATGTTTATAAAAATATCGAAGTGTAAAATTAAGCATATATAACATACATAAATAATTTATTACTTGTCTAAAAAATAATCGGAAGTAGGGTAAAAAATAGTAGGCTCAACAAAACTAACTGTTATCTATAAAAATAGCGAATCTCTCATGCACATATACCTTACCTGACAATTTAGCGAGATCGATAACGTAAATAAGTATGTTATTATAATTTATCCCCCACACTTTCTACCCAGTTTTATGTTAATTAACAATTGTTTATGAATCAATTATAAAAATGCATTTTAGTATAGCAAGATGTAGTTTGTCGCAGAAAAAGTAATAAAAAATAAATTATTACAGGAAATACAATGTAGTTTATAAGTTAATTAGATAAAAATATTAATCTAAAATGATTATTATTTGTTCATGCTATTAAGCTGTTAATTAGGTTTAATCAGGATGATAAATATGATTGATGTTTGAGTTTACATTACACTTGTTAATAACATTTATGTCACTTTCAGAACGCTTCCCAGGACTTGTTTGAACTTCTAGAGAAGCTTCAGAACAGCCGACTAGACGATCAAAGATGTGTGCTGCCCTCGTACTTCACTCAGGTAAACTACTTCTATATTCGCAAGCTTTCAGTGAAAATAGTTTGCTAAACTGCCGCAAGGTGGCAGGCGCTGTTGTTTAGACAGTTCGTTGCAAGTTTGTAGCAAGATCACATAACGCCATCAGAGAGCCCTTCACTCCTCTGCATTTTGCTTCGATAGCTGCAAAGCAAGACGCCCTCATTATCGCAGTCTCACAAAATTGTCCACTTTTTGCCAAATATAAAGTTTTCAAGTTGCCCCAACCTAATCTGAATCTGGCATCTTTTATCAATGACCATCAAATTTAGCACTTCAACGAAAGACTATATAATATGATGTTTTAAACTTTTAAACTGATTGAAAAGAATATAATAGAAATTGTTTAGTCGACACCATACATTTAGCCACTCAAAATAATTTTATATGAGCATTTGAACAGCTTTTTGAACATTTTAAAGAGTGATATATCGTATTGCTTAATCTTTAAATGGATTATCTATGGGGTTTTTGCACTTGTACAAGTAACGGTTTTTAACTATTTATGACAAAGAAAAATATTTACTTATATATTATGAGAATTGTAAAAGGAATAAAAAATGATAAACGACAATAGCAATTATGACTTTTTATGAGTGTGAATATATGGTGTGATGATGATAGTACGACAATGCATTCACCAACACTAGCCTTGTTCGGTATGAAACTGTCTAGCTTTTTAACTTCCTAACCAATAACTATACTTGTGTAGCAAATGACAACTTATTTTTAAAATTATTTTATTTCATTTTAACGCATACATATATACATACCTACATATTTTGTATAATTAGTAACTTTAGTAAGCAGTGTGAAAAGAGGGTGTCGTGTCCCAGTTTACAAACTTTTCAAAGTATCATTCCCTGCAACCTAGTCTACTGCTGCATCGTAGACGAATGCTCTTCTGTTTACCGAGCTGCCCAAAGAGTAGCGCTCAGTACATCAGTCTCGGTGCTTTTGTGTTTTTGTATAAACCATGCAATATTAAATGCATACCTTTTCATTTCACTCTCAATTGGGTTCTACAAACATAGACAAGGCTGCCACATTCTTGCATTCTTGAATCAATCAACACATTCTAATAAAAAATATTCAACCCATCTTTACACCTTTTAAAACCAAATCAGGTTTTAAGAAGCATAAATAGAAAGGCAACAATACAAAGTTAACTCTCTGTTTAAAGCTGCTTAAATTAAATGCAAGAATGAAAAGAAAATGAAAGGGAATGTTTGTGTTTGCTTTAATACTTAAAGTTGAGGTATTTTAATTAGGTATTTATCACTATAAACCTTTTATAAACCTTTATGGTCATCGCTTAAAAAGCACAAAAATAATGTTATTGCGTCAAGCGTCAGTCAGGAACTGACACTAGTTAAGTTTCATAGAACAGAACTTTCGTAGTACATTACTTGTAATAATTTTCAATCCATCGCTACTGTACAGGTTGGAACGGAACAATTGTAATGTTTACAGTTTACTGATGCCCATTCCGTATTTTGTTATCTTGCTAATCGCATTACCAGCTTCTGGTTGCAAAACATTTTCTGTATGAGAGAAAGTAACAAAGATTGACATTATCTAATGATAAGTTATATGTGATGGTAGTAGCTCCTTTGCATATGAAAATTTAAATATTGTAGTAAAAGATACATACAATTAATAAACTAACTTCCCATTATCTTGTGGAGAGAAGATTATTCTATCTTTAATTTAGATAATGTTCGCAAGTAACGCACGATCGAGCATCTCTGACTCTGAACTCAATCTGAGATTAGCCGCTTTATGACTTTGTCTAGCTAGCAGTGCACTATATTGTTCTTGGATACTTTTGTAGGAATCACATTCACCCATACATGCTCTAAACAATAGGCACTTTCATCATAATAAATGACCTGTAGTTGAAATACTGACTTTGATTGTTGAAGCTTAAACCAGAATCGCCACACAGGAACAACGTCATATATTTTATGCTAAGAGGCTTCATGAAAAGCTGTTTGTTGATTGTATGCTTTGTTCACTGCTTGTCTAGTTTCTTTTTTACACGTCATATTACAAGATCCAGAGAAGAGCTTAAAAATTTATACCATATTCATCCCGATTTCAAAGCATCAAGATCAACCTTGAAGTTAGTCCTTTATTTTTGGGTCCGACTGGCGGGATATCATTTTTAACAACCAGGTCGAGCTCATTTGCATTCAGAAAGTATTGCTTTCAGCAAATCCGGATCATTGGCACCAACAGCCATCAAACAAAAATTATTGCACAATGTCGCAGTTATAATTTAAAATAAGGAAAATTATAGAATGTATCTTGAATAAATTATGAATTGCGTGTGTGAACTATGTGTAGATATACATAATACATTGTGAACGATTTGTGAGCTTGTTTGTCCGTCTTTGTATGCTCCCAAGATTTGAAACCTAAAACTGTATTTTGAAATAAATGTTTGAACTGTGCTTAAAATTGCAAAACAGAATCCGCAATACTATTTTTTGCAATCACTCATTGACACCTATTATAAGCACAAGATTTATTTTTAAAAGCGACTTGCGCCATTTTCCCATATAAATTTTTAAATTTTCGAAGGTTTAATTAGAGTTGGGTGCGGGGAATTAGGTTCTTAAGACTTATTATGAGATAACTAAAAACACCATTCGATATTATGTGATTTAAAATTGAAAAACATATTTTTAACGATTCTTATTTGCGGTTATATATATGTAACTGTTTCACTTATGCAATACCGTTTTCCCGATACCGCTGTGTAATAATAATTGTAACTGCAAAAACGTAAGCTTATTTAGCAGCATAAATTTGAGTCATGTTTTACCCCGTGGTGTATCGCTGATTCAAAATCACATGATGGCTTGTAGAAATTTGAAAGGTGGTGGTGAAAGGTTCATGAACAAAAGTTCATGCAGTCCAAATTCGTGTCGTTTTTCAATCCACTTTGGTTTTATATTTTGCGTTGAAAAAATCAACTTATACTAAAAAGTAATAAGTTATAGGAATGTGATGATTTGATAATCCATAACATTAATCTATGATCTAAAATCTTGGGAGATACACACAGATCGGTCGGGTTAGAAAGAAGGTGTACAGTTTTCTTACAGACACACTGACCATTGATCATGTAAAGCCTCCCGTGAACCTTCAGACACAATTCACGAATGAAATGCTCAAGTCGGGAGAACGCTGAAGGGGAGAACTACTGCTGTGTGCATATTATGCGTGCCATGGTGTGGGTCTCCGCGGACTCCTTTTCTTTGTCAGGGGTCTCTTTGATCTTCATTTTCATCACTCATTCTTTGGGCTTTGTAATCTAAAATCTACAACTACTATAAAAAATCAATGCTAAGCTGTAATGCATTTTGCATTCATCATCACTTTTCTCCCTAGATTGCAGAATTAAGACAGACATGAATTTAATGAGATGGTCCTATTAATTACAAAAAGAAAACAATTATCCAAAGTGGTTTAAAACCAGAAATAAATCCCTAAAGGTAATAAGCCTTGAGGAATTTCTTCGAGATCATATTTTAAATTTTCTAATCGTTAAGCTTAGAAGGACGACCAGTAAAATTGAGACACTCAACAATGCCAAAAGTAGCATCATCATATGCAATGTAACAATTCAACAAGCAGAAATACTTAATCATCACTCATCACCATTACCATTTCAGTCTTAACGTTCATTTCATTCTTGTGGTGTAGAATAGAAGAACTTGAAGTATTTCATGGATTACTTTGAATTTATAACCAACTTAAAACAAGATTTTCTTTTGAATTTCAGCTTCTGTTTTTCCATTGCTTTTTCTCTGTGGTTAGCATAGCATATTATAAGTATCTATATACCATAATATTTACTGAAAAGTCAGAGAAAAAAGCTACAGCAAGACAATAAGTTTCATTGGAACGAACCACTTCTTCCCTTTCTACCAAGATATTTCAAATATCTACAAAAGATTTAACGAAATTCTGTTCTTTAACTCTGGCCATATAATTTGGTGTATTGTATGGCTTGTTACGCGATTGTATAGAAACATGTAATAAGACGTGCTTACTAGGAATCTTGATATGATGATAATAATCGGCCAAATATGAAACAGACAAACTTGCTTTCTTGATAATGGTAACTATATGTTTGCAGAGTAGATGAAAGTTAAGTAAGGTTCTGTTGTGGGATGGTCGTAGGCGCAATACCAGTGGTGAGTTTTTTTGTGTTGAATACAAAACGGACGAAAAAGAAAACCAGTTTTTTCTTCAACTCACGCAAAAATTAACTTTTATATCAACTCCTATTTCATTCTTGAATTTCAGACGTGACAAGCTATTGTCTTGTTGAATTTGAAGCTACCCAAAAAAGTTACGTATGTACATTTGAAATAAATCGATTGTTGCGAAACCAATTTTGTAAGTCGGTGGGAGAGGAAGACAAGACAGGAAGGATGTGTGTGTATGATTATGAGATGATGTGAGTTTGTGGCATTTTACTACTTGGTCTCTGGTTTGGTTTGTTTCTGTACTTTTAATGTGCTTAGCTAGCAAAAACAATTTAGGTTTGGTATGTGGGTCCACACAGAAAATTCTTAGAGTACATGCATTGGAATACCAAAAGAAAAGAAAACTGATGATGAGATAATAATGATCAAACCATGTTGCATTGTTTGTGAGTTACTTAGATTGATAAACTCGTTGACTATGTGCAACTAAACAACTTTTATGGATAATGAGATTTTTGTTTGGTTTGCTAAGCTTACACCAAATCACAGAATTCTAGCCACACAAACCAACAACGGAACTCTATAGATCATTAAGACTTCAAATTGATGCTGAAATAGTAATCAACGAAGAAATCAAAGAAAGATAATTTAGTTTTACAGTTCTGGCACATCATGAAAAGTACTTACCATTGACTCCATAACATGCATGTAAAATATTAGTTTTGTTGAATTCCGTAGTACAAAGATGCAATACAATGTTGAGAAATGAGAGGAAAGGAACCAAACCCGGTTTAATTCAATTTTTCAGTAAGGGGTCGATGTAACTTACGTCAGTTCGGTTTGAAAAATGTCCATTTCTGTGGTTTCAAAAACGAGCAATAAAATATGGATCAAAAGTGGCTTTTTGGGATGTTGAGGAAAGCATGAACGTGATCAAACCGAAATAGTTTTGCAACATACAATGAATAAAGACCAAAATGTTGGGATAACATAAAAGTTACCCAAAACCAAGATTCTAAAGTTCTTGTGGTGATGTAGATAACAGAAGATTTTATGCCATGCATTGAATTTCGTTTTTACGATCAAACCAGCTGCCTGATTAACTAACTTGCAAACAGCACACCTAAAAAGTCCAACAATATACATAATTTAATACTAAATTTATATGAACATTCTCGCTTGAACTTTTGCAACCGCAAAATCAGAACTGAATCTCATTCTATTTAGGTACACCTCCGATGTATTTTTCATGTTTGGCTTTGAGTGCTATGAATCGAAGGTGGCACATGGCACACGCGTGCATAAAAAATTATAAGATTCTAGTCTACATAATTGCAAGTGACCTTTAAGCTCGTGCCTCCTTTGAGTGATGCCAGAAATAAGCTTAAAAGATTTATTTGGGGAAAGAACGTTGTAATTCGGTAAAGAAGACAGGAGTGTCAACGGAACCTGTGTGATCAGGTATCATGATCCTATTAATAATATTCGACCGACGCATTCGTACGGGTTTGTTGAAGGTGTGGAATAATAGGAATGCTTTCAAGTTTTCAAGCATATTTTCAATTTCTAGGTATTTCGATTGTGATTATAAGTCACGGCTCGGGGTCGGGTTCTCATAAGAGTGTATGGCAAAATGCTAATTGCAGTGTTAAAGGTGCTACAACAGGCCATAAAGATACTTAAATGAATAATGCTGCTGATATCTGGGGAAATTCTTTAACCAAATCCAAAGAATGAGTGTAGAAATATGTTATGATGTGTGTAGTATGATTATAATTACCTGAAATACCCCATGCCTACAATTACAATCTACAACGGAAAACAACTCCAGTGAAATTTATAGCGAAGATTTTTTATATCATTGAGGATGAAATTAGTAAACGAGTATCGTTACCGGATTATCTTGAAAAGCGCTTGAAGAAGCTTTGAATCATTTTGATAAGCGAATGATAGTGATTATTTTATGCTCGAAGGGGAAAGATTGTTGAACATTTTTATACATGTAGAAGCATTTTTTATGCAAGCTGGAGGGTAAAAGCAGACTCTTATAAAATGGTGCAAACGAAGAGAATATCAATTGTTGGACAATAACTAACACTGAAGGCAACTATTGTTGGTGGTGAACAAGTGAGTACAAATAATCAACGGGTAGTATTTCCCACGATAAGAATAAACCCACTTCCGTTCCCACCTTTTGCTCCGTGAACCATGTCCAATTTCTGTCAGAAGAAACAGTGAGCAGTTCTTTTGGTTATATGATCATGTCATGATCAACTAAAAATATAAAATCCCGGCTAGCAACAGCACAGGGCACACATAGGGGAGCGAAAAAGAAGGCTTTCAACTTGTGAGAAAATTACCTGGAATCGAAGAATGTTCATTAAGTAAATTTTTATGTAGTTTTTTTTTGAAAAATGCGTTGTCTTGTTGAACACGACATGTCACGTAGAAAACAGAAAATAACCACTCTGAGCGCTAAAATTACCAATACGTTGGAAAAAAATAATAACTTTTTTTTGTAAGTAAATAATTAATAGAATTCAACGAGCGTTTAGGATAATAATAATAACTAGTTCCATTTCACTCCAGAAATTTCAATATTATTCGTTTTCAAAAGAAGTTCTGAGAAATTGTCTTATTTGTCAGATTTATAGAATAAAATCATTCTTGTAATGTACAAAACAGAATTAAAGATACATATGCTACTCCACCCACACATAATCCAGAAACTCCGACTTCTTTATAGAAAAGTTAACCTATCAACCAACTTATCTCTTACGAAATTCAGGTGTGTGTCTTGTCTTATGATAGTACACGTAACATATCGCAAAGATGTTAGGACATTTATGTACTGCTGAGACAGTTTCAAAAGGAAAACTTCAATTCAAGCATCTAACTTCAAAAGCTACAAAGGAACTAGTAGTCATGTGCCGTCAAATTTATTTCAACATTGCAAACTAGAAATCGGGCGTCAATTGAGAATTTCTTCGCAGAATTTCCTCTACGTCATTTAGTACCAGTCTATTGAACAAATAATTATTTCTCGAATTTTCCTCTTTAAGCGTAATAAACATCACTATTGATATTTAAGAGTTTAAAATAAACTACAACTGCGATATTTAAAACTACTTTATCATAAAATATATGAATTAAATTTTCGACTTATATAAAATTACCATGACTTGGAGCAGAAATTACGCTATACTTTACGTAAACTTCTCTTTGTAGTTTCAAAAACCGAAACTAGTTCAAACAAAAATGTCCCGTTGTACTTTACATTTGACAGGATTTTATACCCAAATTTTGGTTGTCCTTGAAAACTTTTTGATTAGTTTGCCATTTGCTAGGAGAAAACAGGTAGAGGTAGGAAAGTTCCATGCTTTGTACTAAATGCGAAAATGTCATCATCTAAAAGACAAGTAAATTGTGCAAAGATTGTGAAATATTAGCATGAAGTTTACATCTGTAGAAATGTAACTAGAAACTAAAATGAATAAACCCGCTTCTAAGTACTTGACAAGCCGTATGAAGACTTGATCATGACCTATAAAGAGAAAATTCTCCATTATTCAACCCAGTTGTGCTTTTATCTGGCAACGGATTGCCAAAGAAATTTGTAAAACGTGTGTTATTACAAATACAGGATTTATGACAAACGTCCCTTTCTCTCCGCTGGAAGGGAAGTTTTGAAATTGAAATGGGAGCTTTTATAAAAAGTTTTCCAATCAAAATTGCTTGTTTTGCGTAAAAATACGCAGTATGTATCTCCTCCGCCTGTCATGTAAATTAAGACAATAGCGTAATTTTTCCTTGTCCCCAATTCGTTAGCTAGGAAAAACGTAATTTACGATATGAAAGCAGATGAACAAAACAAAAGATTGGAAAAATTTATTTCCCTATTTCTATGAGTAGCTGTAAATTCACGAAACTGTACAGTTTAGTATATAAAATGATAACATCGTGTACTTAAGTACGTAGTACGCACACGCATCTTACGTTATAATGATTTAACTACAACATAAACATTTTGATGGCTGACTACGTTCCACTCAACTTAATTTGCTCATTATAGTAATGTATAATTTTAGCCTAATTAAATTAAGCCGATTTTGTACTACATCAACAAAAATATTATTTTCCCTGTTCGAAAACAACCTTTCATTACACTGCATTTTAATACTATCAATCACCAATCATCAGTTTCATTAATGTTGTTTTTGTCAAGTACCTAAACTCTGCCATCACACCTGCAAATTTTCGATATTACGCGGTACCTTTTGTTTTGATGGCAATTACTTCATTAGTCCATTTCCACTTTGTTACGTGAACGGAATACGGAACGGGAACAACGAACAACTAACGAAATAGTAGCAGTTTTGTATTTTTGTCTTTGTTCCTACTTTCTGTTATCTAACTACCTAAATATCTACCACAAAAGATATTAAATAATACCGATTTTTTTGACAAATACCTTTTCAATTTGTTTTATTTGTATTTATATGAGAAAAGGTGTGGGATAAAAATCTAATCTAATCTGGATAATTTTGCCAATAGCAGTAAACATTAAACTAATAAAAGAGAATCAACTATATTATGAAATTGGCTTCAGGTATCAGCCAACACTGTCAGATCGGATGATGTGATCATGATGACGGTAGTGGTAAAATAAACAATTCCTAGTATGGCTAATTTTATGCGATGCTCATACCAAGAAAGATAATCAGAATTGGAAGGAATCTTCTCCTCCCATTTCACATTCATATGCTCGCCTCATAATAGCATGTCTGCACAAAAGCCACGGTTTTTTTTGCAAAACACTCATCGTTCCGTGCGATATATAAGGAATAGTGCAACTTGTTTAATTAGCAGACATTTAGGTTTGACTGGAACAGCTTTTTTCTGTGTTTGAGAGGATCAAAGGGATTTTGTCTGTGTAGATGGCTTTGAACAAAGCAATAACACAAATGCTAGTAATGAATATAAATAAAAGTGGGTAAATTTGGTGTAGATATACAAGGCAATAGATGAATCCCGAGTCTCACAAAAAGTGGTTAATTTTGTCGTATATTTGGATGGTCGAAGTTTAAGAGTTAATTAGCTCTAGCAAAGTTTCCTTTCTTCTTCATCACATCACATTTGTAGTACGTTTGTTATAAGTTCTAAAATAAAATCAAATTAGTTTGGCAGTAACGAAATGCGCTGCCTGGAAAACTAAATCCTGGGGGCATGTTAGATTTCAGCTTTAATCGCTAGCAAATACACAGAGAAGAGCATCTGGCAGGCACATGCTTGCACTGTTAAGTTTTCCGAAATTGATACATGGAAAATATGTACATATAAAGCCATGCGAGAATTCTATGTTTGTAAAAGCTTGGATGAACCTCTTTGCGCATTTCTTTGAGGTTTTTTAAAAATATTTTTCTTTTGTACTCTATGATAAAATAAAATAAAACTTTTCGGTGTTGCCCACACTTTTTTTATTCATGTACTAGTGCTCTCATTTCATTGAATTTAAATATTTGTCAGTCTCTTTTCGTATTTGGGAATTGCGAATTCAGCAACAATTCCTTTTACGTTTGTAATAAGTACCTATGAAGTTTTATACCTAATATAAAATTCACGTGGAATTATTTGTTTGAGAATGAAATTCAGTATTATTTTTGCACAACTGGTGTTAAATAACTGTACATTTTATCCAGAAAATTCACGCTGCTGGAATTACACCTTGCAACGTCAACAATTCTTGTGGAAACTTTTAATTGATACTTCTTCAACTAAAGATCATCAAAATATTTTTTGTTGTGAAATGGAAACATTTTGCCTTTATAATTACAATTACATTTGATATCTTATTTCTTAGGATTGTGTCGCATTTCTAAAAATGGTAGGTAAAAAACTGTCATTCTAAATTTGTTTTGTAATTTCCTCCTGGAATTAAATACGATAACGATTTCTACGTTAGTTTGGTTTGGTTCGAGAGAAAAATTTACAAATTCGAATGAACAGTTTTTACGTTTTGATGAAACGTGTACCAAAGTTTTTGTATTTCTTTTTTCATCTTTGTCATTTCTTCCATCATTTATAAGCAAATGCAATGTACGTCAACTCTTGAGAGACTTTTGTATTCTTTTGTTTCATTTGATACAAATGACAGACATTGAACTATTTCTTTTGGAAAATAAAAATCAATGGAACTCAATACATGTTTTCTTACTGAAGCTGTGAATTTAATACCATTTGAATTTCACAAAAGTTTATGCACATTAATTTCATTTTGCTGCATCACAAAAAACGTACACGGAACTTTTTTCATTCCTTTAAAGCTGTACGATCCTAACTTTTAATTTGAAGACATCACGCGACCCTTAGCTTCGCCTTCCATCTGACAAAAGGTATCAAAGAATGTTTTGTCTGGGTTGTTTGTTCAAAGTTAAATTGAAAACAGGGGAAAAATTTCCTGGTGTAAGGATCCATGAAGGGTATTAATATTGACAAAAGATTAAAAGTGAATAAGGGATTTTTTGTTTCCACCACCTTTTGCTTTCAATCAAACAGAAGGTAACCGTAACCGTATTTTCCAGCATTACATTATTGAGCACTTCCTTTTTCCTCTCAAGACTTCTGTGAGAACTGAAAAGTTGCTGGAATAATAACTTATGCAATCTTTACATTTTCCAATGAAAACATTACCAAATAGTCCTTCACTCTTCCCATCTTTTTATCCAGCTTGCATGTCTTGTCATGTACTGTCCTCAGCAACGGGCACTTCAATCCAAATCCAGAAAGTACGCCGTGCGAATCATAAGATACTAAAAAAGTTGCTCCTAAGTAAAACACAAGACGCACTTACAAAGATATATGAAGGAAACCTGCAGCGTATAATAATTCGTTGTCCATGTTTTCATACGTGTTATGCCAAGGTAGAATGAGGTGACTACGAGAAAAAAACAGCATGTGATGCGAGTTGGGTAAGTAATGCAGCTGTGCTTTTATGGGGAATATAAGAAAGGAAACGAAAAAGGGCCTTTTTCCCCTTCGTCCCATTAAACTCTCCGTATATCCTTACATTACATTGCTGCGTAGCTAGTTGTATAGAGTTTTTATCCATACGAAAACACACTAGCAAAAGTTATATCAAAAGGTAGAGGTAATATTGTTACAAAAAAATAGTAATTTCTACTTCTAGGTAATAGATGTATGTGTACGTAATGTAATGTAGGTATTCACTCTCATGTGAGTGTGCAGTAATATGAGGGCTGTTGGGAATATATGTGGTAATGTGATGGTGGTGGTAGCAGAAAAAAAGCAAACCATATTGTGTGAGTTGTGTAAAGGAACAACATGGGCAACCACCACCACAACATCTTGTTCTTCATGAACAAAGCGTAGATGTGCCGGATGAGCTCAGTTGAATTTTGACTCTTGTTTGAGCTCAAGCCTTTTCGTACAGGTCTGTACGTTGCGTCTGTTCACCCAAGAAGTTTCATGTTTCATGCAACAATCTGCTTCTTTGAAAGCGTTGTGGTTGCTTGTTTTAAGTGTTGTTTAGATATAAATGAATCAAATAAGCTTATTGACTCTTGGATTGATTTTATCTAACGGCATCATTAATTAAAAAGGTGGAACTTATCACGAGAATAACATAGATCACAACACAATCTAATGTATACAAACATTTTGCATTGCAAATAAAAAACAATTCTTTTTGAAAAATAAGTTCTTCGAAAAACTATTTCCTCCTTCGAGTTTAACCCAACAAAATAAGCTTACTTTTTTGCATTTGCATTAAAAGTTACACAAGCGGAATTTTTTCCAACGGTGAACTCGCAAGAAGCGAGTAAAAACTTTGTGACATACATACATTGCATTGTGTGTAGAATACAATTTGTGCAAAGTCAGTAAATCTCATAACACTTCTCTTGGTGTTCCTGATTGAGAATTTGATATTTGCTTAGAAAGTGTTATTTGTAAAAAAAGAACAGTACGTAAAAAAGAGCGAGAGAAGCGTACCTACATGGGCATGTGAATTTTGTGCAAAGTAAGTTTTCTCTTACTCTTCCCTGGAAAGTGGGACAATAGGTTTCAGATTTTGAATAAGGATTTTTTGTCTTTGTTGGGAGCGAGCAAGTGACGAGAAATTTTTTCTTCCTGTTTGCTGACTTGGTATATCGTCATCATCATCACATCATATTGTGCTGTCTTAGACGAAAAAAGGAAGAAACGGTATATATGCAAAAAGTTAACATTCTCTACATGCACACTTGCTCTTTTCAGACAGACTTTAATTTTACAGCTTGGTTTCGATAAAAAAGAAACCCAGAGTACAAGTGAATGTTTACTTACATTGCGTTTTAAAAGCATTTCATGTGAATACATATTTTGCAGAGATTTTTGCTAAAGGATACCTAATAATAGGACAAAGAACTCTCATTGTACAGTGTTGCAAATAATAAAAAGTTGCGTGCGAATTGTGAGTTCTCCGGTATAACAAAAAAGTGTTGGTGTATTGCTGTAAATGGAAGTGATAACAAACCACCCGTTATTATTACATTTGCCTGTTTGGTGATAGTAGAAAATAAGTTGGCTCAGTCTTTTCTAAAGAAAACAAGCTAACAAGGAAATTTCATATTGCAGGGGATTATCTGTGTGCATTACATTATATGTATTTGCGAGTGTAGTAAGAGTAAAATAATTTTTATTCTCGGACGTTCGTTCAACCAGCGACAATTTTCACAGCTGCTCTTTCAACGGTGGACTTGTTCACAGAGCAGAAAAGCAGAACAGCACGAACAAAGTTGGTGAACAATCAGAAACATCTGCTTGTGTTCAGGTTGGGCTTAGATACTTTTTAAAATTAGAAGGGAAAAAATAACTACACAAAAAAATCTGTAACTGGCCAGGCCAGAGAAAGAAGTAACAAGCTCGACAGCCAAAATCATAAAGCTAATAGACATTAATGTACTTATATTGGCAGCAAACGAATGTATGAATTATGTAAAAAAAATTATATCATTAGAAGTTTAATGGATCATGTTTAATAGTTTTATAAGAACATCGTTTCCAGTGCAAGCATAATTATTCAAAAGCCGATAATAACTGTCAGTGGACTTGGCTTCATTTCTCTGCTTCCGCGTACACCCTTTATAATAAAATGTATTATAAAATCTAGACATAAAGGCAAGAGAGAACATACGTTTCCCTTTTCGTTCATTCCTTCACATTTCTCTATTTTCCATATTGCTGCGGCCTGCATCAAAAGGAATTACTGTGGAGAATATAATTTAAAGGGTCAAAGGAAACCAGTCGTGTTCTGTTTTGTTGCGCATTGCAATTGAACTGCAGCACAAAAACTGCGTTGGTACTATTAAAAGGGGTGGTGGTGAAAGGAATGTTTTTTGCTTTTTGTGTTTGATGAGAACAGGGCATTTAAACGAGTGACCTATTGTACACAGTGAGTTGAGTTGTTGATAAGAAGACATTCTGTCTGCTGGGATTGCTCTACATTCACCAGAATATTATTTCTGCTACATTGAACCATACAATTGTACTACGAGACTGGGTTTTGTTTTCGTCTGTATTTACATTTATGCACATATGCATGCCTGCAGTTTATGCGTGAGTGTGCATAGAAGAGCAACAACATTGACTCTTTGTGTGTCTACTGTCTATGCCAACAAATAAAGCGAAAAATGAAGCAACGAAGCAGTAGTAGGGTTTTGGGAACTTTCCAACAAATCCTAGCAGTTATACCACCACCGTGTGAAATTCTTGACAGTTCCAACAACCGTGTTTTGTAGGTTACATATATACAATAATTTCCCATTTGTTTTTATGTGAGAGGAGAACACAGAATATATTGCAAATGAGATAGAAGAGAGATAAAACAAGAAAAAAACTACAAATTGGAACGCGTTTCTACATACATATATCTTATTGACTCTTGTAAGGAAAGGGTGAACTTGTACTAAATCAACGACAAATTATGTACCAAATAGTAACGGTAAAGTTGAAAACTAGAAAACAACATCGACAACTTTCCAACACTAGTTGTTGTACTACGAATAATTTATAAAATAGGAGATTTTCCTACTTCCTGAAAACAAACAACTAGTATTCTCATCAGAAAAGTAGTTTTAAGCCTGCAAGAGACCGTTAGAGTCCTAGTTTCTTTTTTCAAAACTGGAAAAGCTTTATATGGGTGTCATGAGGCTCCGACTGGAAAGCAGGGTAAGTATTCTATAAACAAGAACACAAAAAAGACATGATATGTTATAAGGTCAGCCGAGCCCTTTAAAATCCACTCATTTCTCCACGCTCCAATATTCCAATTTTCTACGCTGACACAACTTGTTGGGCTTTTAAACTTGCATTTTATCCAGATGACTTCCTTTTACCAAAAAACATATTTTTTTTACTTTTGGCTAGTTCGTTGACAAAAGAATACTCAGATAATAAGATATGCATATCGCATCACACAAATATTATGCATGTCGTGTTAAGTAATATCATATCGTGCATCGTCCACATTCTGCTGCTTGACAGGAAACCCTGATGTGCGGATGTGTACACACGTACCAAAAACACGCCATTTAATTCAGTACGTCGCATATTTTCTTGTATTCCGCGTGGAATAAAAATATATCTTCCCTTTTCCATCCGTATAAACCTTTAAATGAATTCAAGTGAGAACCAAGTCATTCGTATTCACATGCAATGATGCATATAATAATAAAAATATATGCCTAAGTATATTTTAAAGCTTATTTATTCGGCATCTCTCCCTACTTATAATATTTCCTTCTTTCATCTCTTCTGCGTGGTATATTATTTTAAGTGTACATCATGTGACAATATCAGATAAAAAACAGAGCAACAGGCTTTTCATGATACGCTTTCAATAACGATAATTTTTCCGTATTGTCTAAATACGTCATTTGCGTTCGTTGAACAAAATTTAATAAAACACAAAGGCAAAATTTATTTCAACCCTTTTTTCTCTCCGTTTCTTCTCACGAAATGAAGAATAGTTGGTATGCAGGTAAAAACGAACAAAAAATTACGATACTTTATATGACGATTAAGAAAATACTCACAGACAAAAGGGAACGTAATATCATTCATTCGGTCGTTCATTTTATTCGTGCACATAATGAAGAGCAATTCAGCAGAGGAAGAGGAACGAACGACACAATACACAGCATTCTAAGTTGCCTGAACTGATCACAATCATCATATCATCGAAACCCATCTCACCTAGTCAGTGCGGATCTACAAATGTGATAAATAATATCTACAAAAAATAGTAATAATATGCTGTAATATTGGTTGTAATGTAATGGAAAGTGAACGAACCATGCAAACAACTCTGGGGAGGATAAAAAAAACTGTAGCAGCAGCTGCCGTCAAACTGCTACTGCAACTATCTCATCGCGTATCTTATAACTGATGAGCATGTGGTGATGATCATCATGATGACATTACATATTATCTTTTTTTGAATTAAAGTATTACCATCATCATCATTGATCATCTTGTTGAAAAAAACAAAAATATTATTACATCTGGTGTCTTTTCAGTCACCAGGAGCTGAGCGAGTTTTCTTTATTTAGGTATCCATCATAGCAATTATGTTGGATATTGAGCTGTTGAGCAGCAGCATCAGGGAGCAACTTTCTTAATTAATATTTTGATCTCTTTTTGAGTGCATAGTACTCGTTGAACTGAATATGGTTAATTTTGTATTTTTATTTGTGTGCTTCCTTGCATAATCGTTTGTGTTTTTCATTACAACAGTTTCTTTTTATGAAGACTATAAGAATTTATGAGTGTGGGTAAAACAAGTGGGACGTTCAGTTCAATAACGATTATTATGCTGGTGTGGAAGAAGCGACCTAGTGGGGCAAATGACAAAGAATATTGGTTTGGTGCAGGCTGGTTAGTAGTTATTTTGTTAGAGTTTAGGGGATGTCGTGCAGAATTAAGGAAATGGTTGTAAGGTTTGAGGTACACAGGACATCCCTTTCACTCGCTAACGATGATGGCTTGGCAGAACGTTAAGGGCTCGTTTAAAAGGATCCATTTTCATGATGATGATGGGCGCACCACACTCGACGACTTAGCTTAAGCTTCATTTTTTTCATATCCCGTGCAGCTACCAATTAAACACATATAAAAACCATTCTGCAAATGCTACTCTTAGCTCTTTAAAAATGTTAAAAACTGCTGCATTACTGTGGGTACATTAACAATAAAGGCAGTAACAGGAATAGTGTGGTTGTATTTGCATTTTATACACCTTGTCATGTCAATGGTTGCAAGTAGTCTAATTGTAAGTAGTTTGGTGCACTTTTTGTCATTACAACAAGCTTTCTTACAGTCTGCAGTGAACTAATTTGCATATCAAATGAAAATATTTTCGCTATTTTCAGAAAACTAGACTTTATGCGGCATTGTATGTGTTTGTAAAGTACAAGTTTTTCCTATGTGCCTATTTTCCTGGGTTAACAAGAACAATCGGATGAATTTTTTTTGACGTTTTTGAAAATTACTATTTGCTACCTCTGCAATTACAAGTAATTTATTTTGAAGTTAATTTCTTCTTGATTTAACTATTATTTAACAACGAGCACAATAAAAACCATATATACTACTTTTATATTAGAGCACACATCAATTTAAGTACGCAATTCCCTTAAACAACGGTAAACAGTTAACCTACAATACAAATACGGCGGCGGCTGCGGTGGTAAAGAAAAAAACGCGTCCGTTTAAAAACAATGAGAAATGATGATGGTTATGCAATAAAAAACAATAAGTCTCTCAGTCTCTCGTGCGTACTTTTTAATTACTCCTTTTATTGAATTGTGCTAGAGTGGAAATGAAAGGTATGCATTTACAACTTGAATTACGATGACCTATCTAAACTCTACAATACAAAAGAAAAAACCTATTGTTTGAATAGTCTTTTTTTCAAATGTTTTATTTTTTACTATTCTAATTGTGAAACGCAATGAATGATAGATCGCCTGATGATAACAATGTGCTTATTTTATTTCCTTCTAAAAAACTACTGTACGGTACATTACATTATGTACGTTTGTGGGTTAACTCACGCAATCACATTAGGAGAAATGTACACTTGCTCAGAGTGCACTTAAGTTTTCAGGTTACCTTCCTAACCTAGTGCCCAACCAATTCCCGGGATTTTTTTCTCCGACGGTTGGTTGAAAAAATGTAATTGTCATTGTCTGCTTACGAACTATGCACTTATTTTCATTAAAACACTCTTCAAAACATAAAAATTCACATGACGCAGGATGATTATAGCTAAAGTAAATAGGAGGTACTTGTTGTAGCCGGTTCTTTGGAATTAAAAAGAATATCATTGTAAAAAAGCGGAGAATAGCAATCATGATAAAATGTGACGTGTAATATCGCCACCGGAACAAGGGCACAAAGCTTAAAATGTTCTTTACTGAGTTTTTGAACTATTTGCTTACTTTTTTAAAATGTTGGGTGAACATAACGGAATAATTTTTTTATGATGAATGTCATCCATATATAAAACACAAGTCCAGGGGTCTTGGACAGAACGCTACTACTTTTAGTCAGCTGAACTCTCTATTCTTTTTAACGCTCAATTAAAAATACTTAACTGACGTTATATGTTATTTTAAACGTATTTATTTACACAACATTTTATGCTCTTCAAGAATAAGCCACTGTTTGATTTTTTGAAGTACTAAATAACGGATATTTTATAGTGACATACGCTGACTCAAGTGGTAGTACATAAAAAGCACCATTTAGTCAGCTAAACACTCTTTCCTGTTTAACGCTCAATCTGAATACTTATAAGAGACAAGCCTTGCTAGGTTTGTCGATTGGACTTTTAGTCAGCTAAACACTCTACCATGAAACTATCTGTAACTATGAAACAAAAATCATATCCTAGGGGATTTCCGACATGTAGAATCCGAATTTGATATCAGATTTAAAATTTGAAATACTATGCTACTGAAAAAAGGCGGGAAAA
>JAQFXM010001224.1:0-34712 GCA_034693345.1 Entomobrya multifasciata
TCACATAGCCCAGTCAACTGACATATATCTGACCTAAAAAGATTTACTGATGACTGCTGTTGAGTTTTGTAATCGGTCGGTGTACTGATTTCAGACGATGAAAAACATTTTGCAGAGTTGTTTGCTCGAATTATGATGCAGACTTCGTCTGATTTTGTACAAGGGGAAGGATGACAAGGATTGTTCTTTGCCAATGACGTATTAATATCTTGAAATAAAAGGTCCACAAATTGGATTTAAAAATTCAAAAGTAGAAAATATTTACGAAATAGTATAAAAGGTACCTGGGCTAGGCCTGCAAAATCCTCCTTCACACTTTTCCTTTTCAGTACAATTAGAAGTGTTTGTATTTGTACAAGTTTGCAATAACTGACATTCAGTGTAAGGATCTCCAGCGTGGTTTTCCATGCACCCACAAAATGCTGTACCAGCGAGAGTATTGTTTCCAACAATAGAATTCTCGTCGTAACAAATAGAATTTTTTCCACAAGGACTAATTATTTCTCCATCCCTCTTTATAAAGCAGCTAGTGCTGTTCAATCCCTTTGGAATTTCTGAAACTGAAACAACACGAGTTGTTTGCTGACCAAAGTCGATTTGAGAAAAGTTTTCATAATTCAGATCGTTACCATCTAATTCATCTTTGGAGTGTTCGTCTTTATCTGCGGAAGACAGTCCGTCACGAGGAAGATCTACTTTCACATTATCGGTTTTCAGACAAGCTGGCCTATGAAGGAATGGAACACAGGATCGTCCTTCCTGGCAAACATTTTTAACGTTACATGGATTCACACAACCCTGGTGCCTCAAACACGTCAAAAAGTGTGGACAATCTGGATCCTTTTCACATTTCAAATATCCATCTTTCCTTGTGCAACCTTGGACTGAGTACGGATCTCCAGCGAAATTATTTGGACAGGCGCACACAAAGTGACCTCTAGATGCCTGACATAGCGTATTAGGTCCGCATGGGGAATTTTCCCCACCGCAATCAATCATTTTAACCGTATCCCTATTATTGTTAATTTGTTGGGGAGGATTAACTGTAGAAGAACCAATTAATTCGGAAAATAAAGGTACACACTTATAAAAAGGGTCACCCGTTGTTCCCTCAGGGCACAAGCAGCGAGGAAAATGATTCCTTATATGACATATAGCTCCAGCTCCACAAGCATTAACGCAGGGATTTTCACACTTATCTTGAACACACATTTTATCATCTGGGCAATCAATATCAAAATGACATTCCTTCCATGGTGGCCCCGACAAAGTTGCATTTTTGATTACAATCGGTCTAGGAATTGGAATCGTTGGATGTCTACTAAGACTTAACGGCTTGAGACCCTTCTTCAGATTTGGATGGCAAGTACCATCATTATTTGTACCATATCCAGGCTTACAACTACAACTTATTATACCATTGACATATTTGCATATTGAATTTGGTCCACATGGATTGGGTTCACAATAAGATGACTTTTCACACTGCTGACCCTCTTGAGAAGAATATGGATCACCTTCATAACCTTCATTGCATCGGCAAAATGGAGTGTGATATTGGGTTTCGCAATTAGTGTTGGGCCCACAAATAGAGTTGACGTAGCAAGGATTCTCACAAACATTTTCAAGACAGGCACGATCATTCGGGCAATCGTCATATGACCCACATAAATAGCTAGAGGAACTGTTTCCAGGAGGTGGATGATTTGTGCTATCTTGGTGAGGTGGATGTGTTGTCATTTCATATTTGTGTTTGCATTCCACGTAAGGATTACCTATGTAACCTTCTCGGCATCTGCATACAGCGTCACGATTATTGTTTATTCGACAAAATGCGTTGTCTCCACATTTAATATTAGAACATTCAGCATTTGAGCCAGATGGAGGATCATGTATGGAGGGTGGTGTTGTCTGCTGTGTTGGAGGAATCGGGGATTGAGTTGGTGGATTAGGCGGCTGGTCAAATTCGTCGGATGTTTGTTCTGAGACGAGAAAGAGGTTACAAAGTCAAGCCAATAATAGGTGACAACAATCTACATGGCATGAATGTTAGATTACCTGTGTGAGAATCACTACTTGGTCCATCCTCTCGAATTACATTATATTTAATAATTTGAAAAGTATTGTTGTAATCAGCAATACATAAGTATGTTCCATCGGGCTTTTGTAGGCGTTTAGGATTTAGAATGAATCCTTCCTTGGCATCGAAACGGACTGAATCGTTCATGGGGCATTTTAAGACTCCCTTAGAAAATTAAAAGGAAATTAATAAAGCATGCCTGCCAGTCAAAATTTTACGATAAGATCTTATATTTAATGAAATTACGAATAAAGTTTAATACATCTTCTGATTTTTGTAAAGTAGCAGTAGCTCTTGGTTCACTTAGACTGCATGGGATCCTAATGTGGTTATCATCCTTAGAGTAGTAGATTGTTTCCAACCCTTTGTTAGTGAACAGAGCGGATTCTACAAGAAAATTTTCAATGAATATAAACTTCAAAAAATGACTTTCTTTGGAACTGTAGTTCTTGGACAAAGTTTTTTACTTACTTGTAACATAAATGTAAAAATAACTACTCAATTTTTTGTTCCTGACACTTGTGCAAATATACTTTCCCGTTTCCCTTTCATTTAAATTTCTCCTCGACCCCAGGAATAAATATGCACTGTATATATTATTTCCAGTGGAGTCCATTTTTGTTGTAGTATTTGTGTTAAACTCTGGATCAGAATCTCCTCGAAATATCCATTGGACAGAGTAAGATGCTTGACAATGAAGAAGTAGTGCACTATCTCTGTCAACTACTTCTCCAAACAATAAATCTGAATTTTCGGAAGCGTTAATGCGCTGAAATGTGGAGGGCTCCTCTTTAGCTAGCACAATGTCATTGTTAACACTGTTCACATTGTCACGTTTAACCTGATAAACTTCAATGGAAGGGAGAGAGGGCGGCGATGAAGATGAGTAATATTGCTTTTCGTTTCGAGAGGATGGCGACAAAGCGCATTCAATAATCTGCATATTATAAGCCAACAATGACAATGCGATTGGCAAAATCATTGCAATATCTCTAGATTTCTTCATTTTGGCAGCAATGACAATGTCTAACCTGCCAGCTTGTTCAATCCGAAGATGTGAAATGCTCAAGGCGTCATTGAAAACTAAAACATTTAGTAAAAGCAATGGTGCCTGAACTCATTCAATAACAATACTCGATACTAGTATCGCTGCTGTCTGTATTTTTCTAATGTGTGTACATTCTGCAACAAATTATTATTAATATCCTCTCCCACCCAAAAAAATAACCCGTTACAGCAAAAAAAAGTAATGGTAAAATGTAAAAGAATATATTATTAGAAAGGTGCCAGGCAGGCGTCTAGCGTTGCAAGCTTCCGCGTTCTCCATATGCAGACATGATTTAAAGATTCCCCGTTTTAAGTTCCTTTTGCAAAAATTTTATCGAAAAATCATCAACCCTCCTACCATTTACCGTCCCTTTTACTTTCATTTCTTCTACAAATCTTGCAAAAAAAGGACTATAACCATTAATCTCCTTTTCTACTATAATATGTAGCAAGCCATCAGAACACATTAATTATGAAAGTTCATTTGTTTATCTAAAAAACAATCCCGTTATTTTTTCAAAGAAAATAGTTTAATGTTTTTACTGTTTTTCAAATTGCTGAGCTATTATGTATGGTATTTTATAGAATAACATAATACCATTTTTCACAATGCAATCAGCGGTGAAACAAACGACATATCTCAGCGAACATTTAAGCCAGCAAGGATACAGCATGGCAAGATGCAAATGTCATGAATACTGACAGGTCATCCGTGCCCAAGTGAGAAAATGAAATGGAGACAATTAAAATGGAGACGAGACAATGATCATCAACGTTAAATTATTATATACACCCTGACGTTAGCACATGCCTAAAATGGTTGGTTTGTTTGCTATTTTTTTTACAAATAAAGCCATTATCCCTCGCCACGCTGGTTCCGTGTAACCATTTACGACTGGGAGGTGAATTGTAAAATTAATCCCCGCCACAAGTACATAGATGCAGATGGTTGTATTTTACTTTACAGTGCTTTAAATTTTTGCTATACATTTCATAAGAACAGGTTTAAGAGATTTTTAAAAATATGGTTAACATATATATGTCTGCTGTGTAAGAGGTGGTTATGTAAACCGTAATAATCACTGCTGTATGTAATAACTTTCAAGTAGCCATTAAATTGTTTTATACTTTTTTGGTTACGGCTGAGTTTTCAGATCGCTCCTTTCACTGGCGTACCGTACACACCCACTGCATCTCTTTTGTTTGCATAAGTTATGTAACATAACGCTTTCCGACACCTACGATAAAAAGATGCAAAAATTGAAGTGATTTCAACTTCAGCGTTGCATGCAAAGCATGAAGAGAACGTACTCAACTAACTACCTGAAAATTAAATGATTTATACGCACATTTGCCATATTTGTAGAGGTTATTCGGTAAAAAATGTACGAGTCAAAACATAAGAACAAATCATTTAAGAATGATGCTGCGGCTTGCTTTTTATCTTTTAAAATGTCCATTAACTTCTGAAGTAACTGAACGGAAAGTTTTAGTTGGTATACTATGATCATTTTTACGAAAACGCAAGAGAACAAACATATGATAGTCTTGTTTTTTAATGATTTATTTTCAGTTTTATACATATTTAAATCACAAAAAATAAAAAGTATCACATTCATTCACAGTCATGAATCTATTCTCATTTATTCTTCTTTTGACAATTAAATCCCATACAATTGTCTTTCGGACTTTTGTCTCCAACTTTACTACATTGAATCCACGGCACTCCAACATACCCCGATTCACACTCACATCTTGCTGAATGATTAACAACTCTGGAATGATGAAAAAAACGATTAAAAATTTACATATTTTCCATTATCATAATCAATCATACTAACTGTATAAAACCTTACCTGCAAAAGGCATTTGCTGCACAATAAGATTTTTCCTCGATACAAGGATCCATGCATTGATGATATTGACAAGCCATGCTATCACCACAATCTTCATTTTTCTCACATTCCGGTTTGCAGTTAGGATAATCTCCTCGATAGCCAGCTTTGCAAACACACATTGGTCTCCCATTAACTACACGACAATGACTTTTCTCGTCACAATTTTGACCGCTTCCGAATCCACACCGACCAAGGCTAATTTTATCCACATTCTTAGCATGGTTATCATGTCGTCGGTAATGACGAGCAGTGGGGCCTGGAGCAGTACCTCCTCGGCCAGAACTGATTATAATATCGTCATCATCATAATTATTGTCGTCGTTAATTATACTATTGTCATTATCGTCATAATAATCAGTCACGTTAAACCGGCTTGAATTATAATTGTTGATTGAATGGCTGCTAATATTTATCACATATTCACCACTGCCGTTGTGGTGACCTCTGTGGCCGGATACGCTAGTAGGCAAAGAAAGTCGTTTAAGACGGCAGTCAAGGCCATTTGCAGGATTTCCAACGTATCCTCGTCGACAGGTACATAAAACGTTGCCTTCAATTACACGGCATTCAGAGAAAGCTATTCCAGCACAGGGACTGAATTCCGGGGAACATGGATTTCCACAAGTGCCATTGATACAGATGTGGTCAGAGAGGAGACAATCACGGTTAGTTTTACATTTGCTCCTGGCATATGGGGAGGTTGGACCTGTGCAGTCAAAAGGTGAAATACAAACACAACGTTTGATTCCTCTAAAATCGCGTTCACATCTGAGACCAACTCCACAAGAGTCCATGTCGTAATCGGCATAAGGATTTCTAAATGAGCATTCATCTCTTTCGTTCATCGGTGGTTGAAGAGGTGCTAAAGGTGACATTGGAGGATCCAATGTTCTTGGAGTCGGGGTTTCCCCCGGATGATAAGATGTTGGATACTGAGACGGTTGCATACCATCCAAGTTTCCAGATCCATAACCTGAAGATGGAGATTCAGGGAAAGGAGGCGGAGGTCTACTATGATGCGGGGACATGGGTGAAGTAGGCGGTCTGGAGCTCCACCTAGAACTTCCGGTGGGATCGTAAAAATCTTGGTTAGTTGGCGAAGGTGGTACTTTTGCATCGAGTCCGGTATGATGGCCCCAAGAATGTCCTTGATAATCAAGTTCAACAGGAGAAACAGGTGTAGATCCTCGACCTTGTGTTGGACGAGGAAGTGGTGAATGAGTATCACTTGGAGAGGGTGAAAATATTGATTGTCTGCATTCTTTATAAGGATCTCCTTCAAAACCGGGTTGACATCTGCATAGAGGAGCATCATTAAATGGTGTGCAATCTGCAAATCTGGCACACGGGTTAGGAAAACAAACAGGCTTGGCTGAAGTTGTTGCTGATGGCAGTGCTGGCTGTGATGGTGGAGGAGCTGATCTTATAGGAATGCAGCTAACGTAAGGGTTTCCTTCATGACCAGGTGGACACGAGCAGGTACTTTCAGGTTGTTGAGAACGGAGTAGTTTACCGGTGGTAAAAATGCTTCGATATTTTCTTCCGTATGCAGGTTCACAAATGGCATAGTAGCCACAAATTCCATTGCATGGGTCACTGTCCCTACAGTGTCCTTCAATGCAATTTTCTCCAGGTTTGCATTCCCCATCATGATGACAATGTATATGGGTGCCACTTGTGGTGCCAGTGCTACTAGAAGGATGCGTAGGATACGTAGAAGATCTACAGTGTCCTTCATTGCAGTGCTCTCCAGTTTTGCATTCCCCATCATGACGACAATGTATATGGACGCCACTTGTGGTGCCACCGGTGCTGCTTGATGGATACGTTGGATACGTAGTAAATCTGCAGTGACCATCACTGCAGTGCTCTCCAGGTTTGCACTCTTCATCATAACGGCAGTGCATATGGGTGCCACTTGTAGTACCGGTGCTGCTGGAAGGATAGGCAGGGGATGTCGCTGGATAGCAGTTGGAAGGATCTCCTGTGAATCCAGGTGGACATATGCATGTTCGACTACCTTGAACAAAATGGCATTCTGCAGGACTCTGGCATGGATTTGGATTACAAGGATCTCCCCAAGAAGTTGAGGGATTAGCATAAGAAGTTGGCGTGGCTCCGAAACATTGAACGACAGGATTTCCAGTAGCACCAGCAGGGCAAACACAAATCGCGTTGGAGGTTGTAGGGGATATCACGCACTCCGCGTTGATGCCACATTTTCCCGGACAAACAGGTGGTGTACCTTTGTCACAAAGGCCTTTCATACACTTTCGTCTTGATGGACAGTCGGCATCGCGAAAACATTCTCTATGTTGACAAGCTGGAGGGAGGCCAACGTATCCAGGAGGGCCTGCAAAATAAAGAAGCTGGCAAAGTAGATACATACACAGAATACACACATGTCATACTTCCGGTTATTACTGAAAACATACAACTGTTCCAAGGTCCAGGAGTTGTTGAATTGAACTTGTAACAGTTTTTCAACGGATCACCCAATAATCCAGTAGGACAACTACATTGCGCCGTGCGCTTTGATCCGTTAAGAAGAACCCTGCATTCAGCATTTTGACCACATGGACCTGAAATGTAGGTAGTTGGGGTAATGTGAGACTTATAATTTTTTCATATTTTAGCTTGCTGGACATTATTTCGGCTGTACCTGGACAAGGACTTTGACATATTGCCTTTATACAAGCTTCATCTTCAGCACAATCCTCATTTTGATTACAACTCTTCACACAGTTTGGTGGAAGGCCAGTGAAGCCACGCTGGCAGGAACATTTGGACTGACCTCTATACAATGTACACTCTCCACCTATGTTTTTTAGAAAACATAACGGTATTGACAAAATAGTTATCCAGAAGTGAAAAACACGATTGGTCAAAAATCAAATTCATGTTAACATCACCTTTGCCACACGGACTAGGATTGCACGGATCAGTGGTACATTGGCCTTGTCTACAGAATTTCCCTCGTGGACACTCCTTGCTTGATCTACATCTTCCTGTAAAAAGTGCATTTTTTATTGGTGTAAAAAGTAGTGTAAGGTTATCATAACATATTTTTAATATTAAAAATCAATGTACATCCTACACTTATTTATGACATTCAAGTGCAAAAACTGTGTACGCGGATTTGTTACTGTTACCATTATTACCTGGTGCACACTCGTCATACGGATTGCCACTAAGACCGCGGAAGCAGTAGCATACTGCTCGTCCATTGACAACACTACAGTCTGCCTACAAAGTGATATAATACATATCAACATAAGACGACCGGATGTAATTAGTTCATCATCATCATAATTCATAAAACAAAATGTGTTACAAGTTATTTTTACAATTGCGATGAGCCTGACATACTCATACACACTCATGAACATCATCACCACACTTTGGTTTCTACATTGTATGATATGATGTGTATAATTTTATATGACCTTGATGTACATTAATCACTAGATTTTAAATTTTATTGCTACATGGTCATTTGAAAAGGTGATATCTTGATGTTCCTGACACAATTTACAACGTTTTCACACCAAAAAGCAAACTAAACTATTGTAAAATGTGCCCAGAAACATGCAAGCATGACATCTGCTGCTGACCAATTTGTTAATTATGGCTATAATTTATTTTTAAAGTTCGATAAACGCACCTGCTTTCCACAGGGGGAAGGGTCGCAGAGATTGCTTCCTGAAAAATGGAAAAATAATATTTTTAAACGATTCCTAAGAAGATGCATGCCAAATTATGCATGATTTTTTAACCTGGTTTTGTTGTGAATGTTGGAGGTGGAGGAGCCGGTGCAGGTTCCTTTGGCTTTTCATCATCTCTCAGAACATAATGCTCTGCTATTCTCACCGTTCCTTTATAGTTGACCTGGCATACATAAGTTCCGGAAGGACTTCTCTGCTTCTTCAGATTAATGAGAAATCCTCCTTTCGTGTTGAAACCACTTGCACCTGTCACCGGGCAGTTAAGCTTGTCCTATGAATTATACAAAAGCATGATATTTTTGGGAAGGCAAAACAATCATTTTTAATTGTCAGATAATGTTTACTTCATTATCCTTTCTGCATAAAGTTGCTGTAGCCTTTGGATGAGAAACTCCGCATGGAATTCGGATGTACTGATCTTTTGCAGAATACGTGATATTTGTTCCATTGCCAGCAGCGAATAATCTGTCACCTATTATGTTCCAAATTAATTAGCACTAGATTTTTTTAAACTTTGCAAATTAATACTCTATTTCATATCATGACACTTTTATAACCTGGAACGAAAATGTAGTAGTAGGAATTAATGACAGGCTCCTGAATACTTCGACAAGTGTAGTTTCCTGTATCCTCTTCTCGCAGCACACCCTGGAACCCTAGTAAACCCAGAGAAGCCTCCGCTTCAAAGGACAAGGGTACATTTGGATCTTCTTGCCACTTGACGTTGGTAAATGTAGTGAATTCAGGATGACCATCCCCCAAGTAAACCCATTGCACTGGATACGTTGCATTACATTTCATCAAAATCCTACTAGTCGCACTTGTATCCTCTCCAATGATGATATCATTGTTTTTCTCTTTCCACAGATTCACCGCAGTTGACCGATTTGTTGGAGATGAAATGATTTCCAGGATTTGAATTTGTGGCAGGTAATCTTCCGGTAAATCTGCACCAAATACAACACTTCCAGGAACACACACAATGTAGATTACAAATATCACAGGAAGTAGCGAACCAAGGAACCACGACACTGACACAGGTCGTACTTTACTGGCAAGTTCCATTTTCACATTTTTGTATGAAGAAAATCTGCCAACAAATAGACATTTTTACAGGATTGTTTCACTTGGATATGATGCATGAAATTTCATATCCATAAATCACTCAAAACTTAAAAATTACGATGTAATTTTTTTTCGTTTGTTCCATACTTATTTCATTATGCTATTGCGATTTCAATTTTCATGAAAAAAAGAATTGCTCGCAGTGTCTACAAGAAGTTCATACCAACAGCATGATTCACAGACAAATGAAATCATGATGCTAAAAAATTACAATGTTACTCATTGTTCAAAACTTTACATTAAAATTTTTTTGTACAATGAACTTGAGATGATTCAGACAGGAGAGAAGTGCCAAAAATTATGTTTAACATGCTTTTTAAATATCCTGATTTTATGAATTCTGGATGGTCTCTATTTATACTGTACATTATAACATGATTGTTTCGAACTCCTCCAACATAATGCATAAAACAATGGAATCCATACATGCTCCAATACTAATGTCTATCTGCTGGCTCCGAGCCATAAATTGATTATATGATAATCCTACTGGCCACGCAGACGCAACACCATGCATTGTTACAATATATGGATCATATTAAAATTGTATCATCATAATTTGCATAGAGAGCAGAGCATTTCATGATAAATTGTTGAATTTAAAAAACAAAGAGGATTGTTTCATGGAATGTATTAGCATGAAATTCATGTAGAACGCATGATACGTTGTTTACGCATGGATATTGTGGATGATGGATCATTGTTACGCTTCAATCTCCAACTAGTCAGTGTAGGGATTGTCGACAATGCGTACGTAATTTTTAACATAACACGTAATTTATTGTTATGAATTTAAACGTGCTGCATATAATTTGAGTTTTCTTTGCGTTTACAAGCTTTGTTGGCTATTATTAACAAAAAAGTACGGTTGAATCGTAAATATTTGAATGTGAACGTAATCATTAAAGGAAGATGCACATAACCAATTTGGTATAATTGTACAAAAAGATCTAAAACTGAGATCTATGCGGTTGGATGGCCTTTTACGCATAATATGATCTCTATCGATAAGTCGTGGACTTGTACTTAACTTATACATGCATAAATGTATGTACTATGTATATAGGTGCATGCTGTTGCATACTTTGATATGTAGCTGGTTAAACTTTTTAACGGATAATTAACATTTATAGAGTAAACAGACAGGAGTTACTACTGTATGATATATGATTCACAATTAGAGATGAAACTATGAAATGAGTTCAGATATTAAACTGTGAGTCCACGTCTACTTGTGGTTATATTCCATGACCTTGACAAATGGCCCTGATTAATTTCGAGAAATAATATAGTACCGCATTTCAGATTACGCCATTTACATTTTTGTTTATATTTAAACGCGTTGTATGATACCAAATGATGCCTTAACGCTAGAATAAATTATGGGTGTAACGAGAAATGGCAAAAATAAAATATTACTTCAATCTTTTACATAAATTTTATGGTTTACAGTTTAATTTTCGCAAGGTATATAATTTTTTTTACATTATACAGACACATAATGAATGCAACACATAAACAAACATTACTTCATTCATAGAACATAAATAGTTCCTCGTTAAGTCATTCGATCGGTAAGTCAATAATAATACTAGAATAAAAAATGAGCGTAATTAAAACCATTTACGTTTTCAACATACGAAACAATGTTTTGGTTTACTGTTTACTGAAACTGAAGCATTTTCTGAATCACAATTAAAATGACTAAAATTAAAATTACTGGATTACAACTTTAAAGTTTTCTCCTTACAATTCAGCAAGTTTTGCTCCTGATACAACTATTAATTCTGAATTGATGAAAACTAATAATAGGCAACGTTAACCAACAGTCTTAGAGTCATCAACCTGTGACTGTACTGCCTTCCAACCTTTTCGGGGTGTTCCAGATTTGGTCACTTTTGGTGAAGCACTACTTGCTTTTTGAATTATTTGGCTTGTCATGGTTTTCTTAGCACGTGCGTATGTGCGTGGGGTATTCGCCTTAGATAATGAACCGATGGGAGTAGATGGTGCATCGTTCTTCCCAGTTTTGAGTTCCTTCTCGATCATATAAATAAGCAAATTAAAACGTGTACGTAATTCATCCTTTGACCTCGAACGTAAAAAAGGACTGACTCCGTTTCTCGTTTCGCTATATAAACAATAGTTTAAAATTATTATCAAATCATAGAAACAGTTCACAGAGCTTAAATGAAGTTATACCAAACAAACCCAATAAATGACACTTACATAAGTTTAGAACGCAATGCATCAAAGACGTCGGCAGTCTGCATGCCGATTTCCGAAATATTTAAAAGAAGCTGAACGTCATCTTCTTTTGTAAAACGTTGACCGATCCAATGATGAGGGTCATACTGCACAGATACTTCAGATGGAGTAGTAGCATGCTTAATCTATAAACAAGTAATATGTACTAAATGAGAAAGTCCTCTTCGTTTCACAATTATAATGATAACTGATACCATATTGCGTGCGTAACTTACCTTTTCATCCAGTAAGTTCTGTTGATATTTGCGTCTTTCAATAATCAACGAGGGACGATCCAGTTCCTTCATTAGTTGTTCAAAGTTTTCAAGCTCGTGGCACTTCATCCAAAACACTTGACTAAATTGCACAACTTCTTCCACATCTTTTCTGGAGATCTCTTTCGCTACCTTTTCCAAGTTATCAGGACCGTGCTTCTTCATGGCATTTAAAAACTGGTTGAAATGCATGTTTTTCCATGAAAGAAATCCCTATAAGAATAAGATGACAAGCAAAAAGAAACAATCGACTTGTTCTCACTACTTGAAAAATACTGAACTATTTTTGTATGATATCTTAATTTCCGATCAATTTACCTCAGTGTTTAGGATCTTTAATTCTCGTAACTCCATGCTGCTTAGTTCACTACATTTCTGCAAGCGTACTCCTTCTGCGGTTTTCAACAACACAACGTCTTGCAACGAAAGTTCGTCAGGAAATTGGACCTTCTATTTAAAAAAACATTACACATGAATCGTCATTTACAAAAATATCTTTAATCAACATAATTAGTCTAATACCCCGTCGATTTAGACTTACCTTGTCTTGTCCATGTTTCTTTTGATAAATATCAACTTGCCTCCAGTAAAGCTCCCGAATGTATGGAGGTCCAAATCGGAAATCAAGTGGCGGAGTAGGTGGCTTTTCAATCTTTTTCTGAGAATTCAAGTACAACTTGTAATTATTTCATTTCTGTCAACAATATAAAAGTACATGTATGTCCACTTGACTAACCAATTCTAGAGCTTCGGTTTCACCAAAGGAGGATACAGATTCGTTATCGTCATCATCAGGAAGAAATACAACGTCTGCTGTTGCATCATCCTTTTCGTTTAAGTCATCATCGTCTGAGTGCACTTGTGGTGCTCCCTTACGTCGCTTACCGTCCATCAAGGTCGCTGATATGTCCTGAGAAATTGTCTTTCTCTTTCGCAATTCCCTTAAAAAGTTAATTGACATAATCATAACTAATGGCATAACCGTATCGTAATAAAGTAATGTATCGAGTATCGAGTAATCTTCGTTTCGTGCAATGACCTGTAGTTTTGTCCTTCGAAATTTAAATAGCTTTGAACCTCTGTAACTGGTGGCTTCACCAAATTTAGTTCAACCTGCTCGATATTAAGGTCCATCAAGTTGTCCTCGCTCATGCCGTTCAGACGACGATCCATCTCTTCAGAGCGTATTTTACTTCGGGCTAATATAGTATCAATGTCATCCTCGCTGACACCTTCGCTCTTCCCTGTCTTTAGAATCTTTTCAGCTCCGAAGCGTACCACGCTTAACATTTCCACAGCGTTCGGTCCCTTGTTAGCATCTGCACCAACCAACCTCCCTACAAAAAAAGTAATTACGATTGTTTTCAGTAAAACCGAACAATAATAGACTTCGACTTTCATATTATTGGCATAATCAACCAACCTTGTTGTATGACCATTCTGTCAAGGTGTAGCTTTGCTGCAGCTCGTTCAATGATTTTCTCTTCCGCAGTATCTTGAACAACGAACCGGAACACTTGTACTTGCTTAGTTTGACCGATTCGATGTGCTCTGTCCTGTTGATTAAACACAAATTGTACATTCTTTTAATGATACTGCTACATAATATGTTAAGATTACAGATTACGTTTGTTTGGACATTACCATAGCCTGGAGGTCCATTTGAGGGTTCCAATCGGAGTCATAGAGGATAACAATATTAGCAGATGCTAAATTAATTCCAAGACCTCCTGCTCTAGTCGAGATTAAGTATATAAACTTTGAGCTGTTTGGAGCATTAAACGCATCTATATCATCCTGACGAATATCATAATCCGTGCTTCCATCCAGGCGACAATACTGTAAAAATTAACAGGTTTTTCACACGTCAATTTACATAAAAATATGCACATTTAAAGGGTGTACAAAAATTACCTCAAAATTCCTCCAAATGCAATAATCTTCCAAAATATCCAGCATCGTAGTAAACTGACTGAATAACAGAACTCGCGATTCCTGAGCTTTGAGTTTTAACAGTAACTTATCCAGAACAACCATTTTCCCACTATTTGTAATAAGATGTGAGTCAGTGGTGAAAGGCTTAGGTTCTGCTCCTTCGAACAAATAAGGATGATTACAACATTTTCGGAGGTGCATGATGACATTCTGAAGAGCTCGTTTTTGGACGCGACCGGTTTCATTGTTAATCACTTGAATGTCATTCAAAAGAATTTTACGATACCTGCAGATCAACAAAGATAAGAATCGTAAAAGTCTGTACCGAAAAATCACAAGCAAGCACTTTATATGGGACAACAGAACATATTGTACTGGACATGGAAAGACTCGAATAAAGATTAAATTCAAATTCAGATAAGTTGTTTTTCATTTCTTAAAAGGCATTCTTACCACTCGCGTTGCATTGGTGCCATTTGAACGTAAAGCCTCATTTCCGTTTTTGGAAGAAGACTTTTTTCCACGTCAGATTTGATACGACGGAGTAGAAAGGGGCGAAGGATTCCATGCAGTCGGTCCACTAAAGTTTGATTGCCTATACAGTTGGTTTCATTAAACCAGGAATCAAAATCCTGAAAACCAAAAGCCAAACCAAACAAGAAAAGTGTTAACGCACTGCGTCATGATACATTTAAATGGATAAAAACATATTAGTTTGTAACTTTTACCTCAGATGATGAGAATACGTCTGGAAGTAAGAAGTTAAGAAGAGCCCATAATTCGTGAAGGTTGTTCTGCAGTGGAGTACCAGTTAAAAGAAGCCGGACTGCAGAGTGGAATTTCCTAACACAGGTTGACAGTAGAGAGTTTTCATTCTTTATCTTCTGTGCTTCGTCAATGACGATGTAGTGGTAATTGACCTTGGCCAAAGTTGACTTTTCGATTCTCGCCATTTCGTAGGAGGTAACACACACATTCCATCGTTTGGGTAGGAATGTATTCCTTATTAAACTGGGCTGTAAACGGGAAAAAATACACATAGAACCAACATCAGTAACATCACAATTCGCATTAAACACTTGAAAAAATGACATAAATAGTTATAGAGTTTTACCCTTTCTTCTTTTGAGCCAATGAGGCAAATACTTTTAAGGGTTGGACACCATCTTTGAAGTTCATTCATCCAATTGGGAAGCGTTGATTTTGGTGCGATGATTAGATGAGGACCTTTGATGTTCCTGAAGTGCTTCAAGTATCCCAGGAGTGAAATTGTTTGCACCGTTTTTCCTAACCCCATTTCATCTGCTAAGATACCGCTCAATCCTTTCTCATACAAAGATATCATCCAATTCAAACCTCGCACTTGATAATCTCGCATGGTTCCACCCTGGATAAACGACGGAGAATCTTCAAATCTAGTGACATATGTGGGCTGTTCGTCGTCTGAACCATGTTTCACAGCCTTGTCCCTACATGACAGTTAATCAAGAAATTCAACATCAAACATCAATGTGATATTCATTTTAATTGAATAGTATATATCACGATCAATATGTTCATTCATTATCATTATATCTAATTAATGAAATGCTTACGGCAATGGAAAAAGTGAAGCTGTTTTCTTCTTTCTTCCTCTTTTGGATTCTTTGCCCTTGGAAGACGAAGCTTGAGATGATTCCGCAGTAGAACTTTCACTGGCAGTACCTTTGCCCTTCCCATCATTCCCAAAAGCCAAGGCCTCTTGATAAGCTGGTTTAAAAAAGTGACTCCAGATTTCAGTCTTATTCAAGAGAAATTCAAATCTTTTGGCCCGATCTTCTTCCTTTAACACGTAAATAAACCATTTAAAACATTTAAACCATTTAGTTAAACATTGAATTACTTTAATATACCCTCCACTTACAGCTTTAGTATCAAGATCCTCCAAAGTTTGAATAATTTCCGACTCATCTACCAAGTTCTTGGAACTGGAAGCTACTGCGCCAGAATTTTCACTTTTGGGGATCACTGGTGACGATTTCGTGGTTTCCTCCTCGTCATTGTCACTATTTTCTTCGCAGGAATTTTCTGCATCGGAGGATATCATCTCATCACTGGAACTGTTGAGGTCGTTATCTGGACTTTTCCCAAACGATGCTGCCGAGTCCAATTCTTTCACAGTGTCTGAAAAAAACAACATTTGGAGTATGTGAAGGGGTTTTTACAACTTAAATGCTCATGAAGGGCACATTGTCTAAATACGGTGCAGCAAAATAATGTACCGACTACTGACTGAGATAAATAGAGTCATTATTAAAGACAAAACATTCCTGGTCAACTTACGAAAACTAGAAGTATCATCCATGGTTTCAGTTGACACTGAATGGCCTGATGACGACGATGTTGACGCCGGTGAGCTCCGGTCAAAATCAAACTCCGTGCCGCCTGCAGGTGCGGGTGCAACATTAAAATGTTCACTACTCCCATTTTTATTGTGCTTGATAAGCACACTATTCTCCATCTCCATTATGCCAAAAAAAAACTTCACTCTTACGTAACTAACACACTAAATACCCAAGATGGTAATAATCAGCTTTACTTGTTTTTCAAAACTTAAAATTGAGCAAAATGATGCGTTAAAGTGAACAATTCAGTAAACTAAAAAAAAGTCCACGTCAAAGTGGCACAGTCATAATTCTACGATTAAACGCTATTATTGCTAAATAGCTATTTAAAAAATAGTTAAATATTCTAGGGAAATCAAAGGTAAGGCAGGAACGAGAACGAGACTAGAAGAACGCGGTTTCGTAAATGCACCACAACAGTCGATTACACAGAATCACTCACCGACTACTACTGCCAACTGCACAGCACGCACAGGTAACCCTACTATCACTATCTCTCTCCTCGCAACAAACAATGAACAAAGAAAAAAACCTGGAAGGAAAAAATGCATTTTGCGCCATTTGTACATTGTACCGGCGTCGACATCGACTTCCTATGGAGCGTACTTAATTTGAATGAAACGAAATTATGTTAAACCGTTTCTAGAGATATGAAACTGAAGCACAGCGTACTTACTTACCATCTAATCTACCATGCATATTCATGTCATTTTAACTTGCAAAATGGTTGTCATTGTCGTTGATAATTTGTCAGGTCAGGAGTCGAGTCAGAGTCAGGAGGAGAGAAATGTAAATTACAAGTTGCATAAGGATTTAAATAAAATGTAAAAGCGCAGGTTCCGGAACATAAATGAATTATACGTCCCGCAATATCAAAGGACACAGTAAAAAAGTTTTGTATAATATTTTTGCTTTTTCAACATGAAATAATGCTCATTTTTAATTGCCTTTATATTTAAATGCCATGATTCTACCTTTTGACGCCATTTTAAAACATTAAAGTTCAGACTTATACAAACGAAGCTTTTCAAACATGGGACGTTTAAATCGAATCTGAAACTGTTAAACTGCTATGACGGTTGTGATGTTGGATCAAGAAGGGAGTCACTTTAAATTAGGTTTAGGCAAGTCGAGAAAAGTCACAGTCGGCCCAGTTTGACTACAATAATGATTGAATGGCTGGTCTCTTGTCCTATGTGTTTTTGTTTATGAAAATTCAAACAAAAAACGACCTTGCAAATTCAATTTCCATAAACAATGATTGGTGAAATGAAGGTCATATCATTCATCATCATCATAATGTAAACATACATAATAATATCAATTGAAAAGATTTTATTCTAGAGTTTGATTTTCATGGGAGATTGAAATCGAAACTTTTGCATTCGTTTACTAATCGATTAAAATTTACAAGTAGTTAGAGGAAGATATACATTCAAGCATTATTGATAGGTACATTTCTTACGCTAACAGATTTTCTGTTTTGTGGCATTTCTTAAATGGTTTCACACAGAAGAGAAAAAACTCTGAATTTCTTTGGTGTCTAAAGATTTTACCAGGACTGTTTCATAATAAAACGATTCATTGATTTCAGGACGCGGACGTGATGTAAGACCTTTCTGTTTTTTACTTGGCATAAATCATCTCTCCTGTACAACAGATTCCTTCATTCATTGTGGTATGATGCATGATTTATATATTATGTATCATGTTCGTTAGTGATATTTAATTTCATTCATATCAATGTAATATGATAGTACGAAGATAAACAGCATCCGACGAAGTTTGCTAACACTCTCCGATTTCCAACTTTTCCAACCAAGCATATGTACTCCATTCCATCTTTCCATCCAGGTGTGCGACAAACCAAAAAGCTGATATTGTGCATGTGATGGAGTTGGTGATTGGTGACATGACGTAATGACGTCCAACGTATATAGCCTGAAAAATATTATGCTTGGCCTTCGACCTGTCAATTGAATATATATGTCCATAGAAGAGACATGGAAATGTTTAGACATGGCTAATTGGAATAGTTGGAATTTTAATGTAGTGGAATGAAATACTACATGTTACCACTGTGTAAAGTTTATATATCTGTACTTTATTTTGTGCAATAAGTTGAAAGAGTATAAAATCATAAACGATAAACAAAGAATTAGAACAAAATATAGATAGATGTAGATGACAGATTACTCCCAGCACAGACAATTGACAGTACAGTAGGATAAAAAAGATGTGAAAGTGTGGACAAGCAAAATGCGTAATGTAAAGTTTCATCACGTGATGTTTAGCAAACCATTCATGGATTTATGTTGTTTTTTTATCTTTTCATCCGTTTAATGACTCAACTGGTCAGAAAATTAAAGCATAGCATGACTTGCCATTTGTTACCATTTACTATTTATCAGCTTTAGCTTGCAATGCAAATGCAACCGTTCATGAATGAAGTTAGCGACCAGGGATTTCGGGGTAAGATGAAACATTTACGTTTTAGTTGACTTCTGTCAGGATATCTTTTAATTGTTCTTTTCCAAGTGGTATTATATTCATTGCATGCTTTAAATTATAATATAGGTTTTAGAATTTTCATGCATTAGTTTTTTACTAATTTTATTTTAATGTACAATCGCAATGCGAAGAAACTCCGTTTTTTTCTTCTCACTCTCATCTTTCAATTTCAACTGAACTCATCATCAGATCATCACATCCACTCCACATCACCATCATCAGTAAAATATCTAAACGTAGGCAGGAAGGAAGGAAATAGAGCAGCTGGTTGGCAATTGCCAATATTATGTGCTATGTTGAATGCTACTTTTTCCCTGAAATCGTAATAATCTTGATGGTACATCTATCTTAAATGAAATATATCTTTGTCGATAATGATAGTTAAAAAGAAAAATATAATTATACTTCTCTATAGACCTATAACATGTATTATGTACAACTAAAGTCAGTTTCAGATTGATTTCCTTTAGAAATTAGATTGTATGATATTTTCTCTGCGAAAAGGTCTATCTCGCTTCATTTAAACATTTTTTAAATAGGAATGACGATGTAGTAAAAATACAAGAATTAATAGTCCGTGTGGTCCATGAAAAGCAAAACATTATAATCTACACATACATCTCTTAGACAAACAACATTACACTAATTGAATTGATCTTTCTTCAGATAGATCTCTCTGATAGATCAGAGATCAGACTTGGAAGATTATAAAAAGTGAAATGTTTTTTACCAGAGAAGAAAACAGTTCTATATAAGATGCATGATGCATGTATGTAACATTTTTATGCACTCACATCACACTCAATTCCCATCACATGGGCACAAAACAGACATACCGATACCGATACAGAAGAAACCATCCAACATCAAAAATCTGTGCATCATCAACAGAACCAGCAGCACCAGCAGCCGAGTTTTTTATGTGAGCAGAGAGCACATACTTTAAAAAATACTTTTTATTGTAATCCTCCCAAGTCACAAGTGCTATAATGATTTTCTAGTGAAGTAGTACCATGAATGAAGTGTGTGTTGTGTTCTCTAAGTAAATATTTTATGTTCGAAAGCAGTGAGAACAAAAAAGTGTTTAAATATGTTAGTCTAGTGACTAGTGAGTAGTGATACTAGTACCACAATAATTTTTCAAGAAAGAGACATATTCCACTGACTTTACTATAAAATATCATCAGCACCACCAACATCGCATCATCAGTTTTTTTGGGTGCCTGTCTGTATATCTGTTGTAATGAATACAGACTTTTTTGTGTTTTTGTCACCGTCCCATAAGCCGTTTTGATAATATGCGACATTTTCATATTGAAAGATAGAAAAAAGGACAATAGCTTGAGAATAGTTGGTTACATAATAAGAATTGGTTTGAGAGGAGATATAGTGAAACAGTAGGTCATACAACAGAGTTTTTTAAAATTATAAAACCAGCAGTTTCCCCAGTGCAGTGTCAACGACAGGATGGCAACGACATAAGACGGGATGATGATGATAATCCTATTCCAATCCCAGGAGAAGCCCCCTTTTCTTCCCATTTGAAATGGATAAGGTTTCTGTGTATAACATATAAGTATGTATATGATAACATGTAGCATAAAAAATATCTGTTTGAATTCTTTCTTTAAATTTTAATATGATTACAATAGGCATATAGGAAGCCGTTAAAGTAACGTAACCGCTTTTTTCCGAACCCAAATGGAAAAATAAAAGAGCCAAAAGTAACGTGTGTGGTGACACGGTGAGTATTAAATGTTTTTTACACGTTCTTAAGATCACTATAAGTTTATGTTATTATCATCGCTTGTTTTTTTTTTACAAAAATGATTATATAGTTGATGATGATGACGATGTGATGTAAAATGATAGTCTATTCTTTTCTCTATTTTTTTGTATAGGCCTCTTCATTGAATTAGAATCGGTTTCTATTCTCTACACTGCTGCTATACTATACAGTTTGGCTTTGATGCAATAATACTGACTAATGAAGATTATCATGTGAAGAAGTGATGGAGTGTGAAATAGTGTTGCAACTGATTGGATTGGATGGGTACAAAGAAAACTGAGGAAAAAAATGACGATGATGGTGATGATGATACAAGAGATGTTTTAAACTTGTTTTTGAATTGCAGTCGTTGTGTATGATAAGAAAGAAATTGTGCGACATAAAATTTGAATAAGAGAAGAAATTGCAAGTTAAAAAAACAACGGGAGGAGTTGGATCCGATAATAGGCATCTTTACAAAATTTTCCCCACACACATTTACGACATACAAACATCTATTCAGATTCAGCATCCCTGATCCAATATTCACGCTGTTTCTTCATGCAATGTGCTGTGATATGTGATGATAATGCAAGTGGAAAGCGTTCATGTACAGTTATATCTATTTTACACTTACCACCACCGCCGGTGTGGAGGTCTGTTGAAAAGAGAACATGTTTAATATTCAATACAATATAGTTTTTTTCCCTAATATGGATAATGAACATTTTATTCCATCTTATGTTTAAGGAGTTAATTCAATTAATTTGATTGTACCTTCCATAATTACTCTAAATATTAATCCTACGAGAAATCCAAGCCATGTGTATATGTTTAGGAGAAAGTGTTAGTTTCTTTTTTTGTACGTGTAATACCTATGAAAGATAATGTGGAGGAGAAGGACAAATTTAACACGAAAAAAAGTTTTTAAAAAGTGATCCTAAAGTTTTGAATTATCCTGCTGTTTACACAAAACGACTATCTTTTTAAAAAATAAACTGGCACAACTGATGTAGTGTAATCCACTTCCAGGTTTGAAGTATGTTATGTGATTTGTGAATTAATTTAGTAGCAAATAATTTGCTGTGGCTAATATTTAGCTGTAATTTGGGATACTCTATTTTGATAATCAATATACACATATATTTATATGAACAATGACGGTTACAAGTGGTTGTTGCAATCATACTCTGTTTAGTATAGCGCTCCTCTTGGAATGGAAACAGATCCACTAAGGGCCTTCAACTATGGAAGTCCTACGGAAGCAACTTTTAGAGGATCTTCTGGTTCTGGTGATAGCGCAGCGTCAGTAGGTGGAGGACAAGGTGGACAAACTTCCTATCAATCCGTAACTTTTGACGGTTCAGCCGTTGGTCAGCCGAGAGCTGGATCTCTTAATAATTCTCCTAGAAGAAAAAAGGTTATTTTATTATACTTTGAATTAAAATCTTGTGGGAATTTTGAAATAAACTGTGTTAACATATTGTAATTTTCATTTTAGACTCCTTATCCTGGAAAACCTTTTAGTTTAAGTTCAGACGAAGACATGATTGACATAACGCATCAAGGAACAGTAAATGAAATGCATGACCACGAAGAGGACCTTCCTCCGCAGTCGACAAGTATGGTTTTCAAGCGTCATATTTAAAATGAAACTTAATTAGAGTTGATTTTGAAAAATGGTTTTATTATTTATTTGTCATGCAGGTTATTACGACTCGGAGGACATCCCTGGCATTGGTCAATATGAAGATTTTCACACAATCGATTGGCAACGGGATATTGCCAGAGACCGAATGCGACATCGTTACATAGTAAAGAAACGACAAGATTCGATATGTGATTTAGTCAAAGGAGCTCACGACGCGTGGAGCGGTTGGCTTTGTGTGTTGTTGGTAGGTATTTGTGCAGGGGCTCTTGCTGGAGTTATTGATATAGGAGCATCGTGGATGACAGATCTCAAATTCGGAATATGTCCAGCAGCGTTTTGGCTCAATAGAGAACAGTGTTGCTGGTCATCAAATGAAACTGAGTCCGTTCACGGAAACTGCTCGCAGGTAGAGTACACAATGAATTATGTAGTAAAAGACCCGTGACAGGGTTTAAAGTGACTGTGATCAGTATTAAAAATGTAAAATGAATGTTTGTTTTCCAGTGGTGGACTTGGTCGGAGATAATTGGTGGCAAAAATTACAAAGAAGGCGCTGCAGCGTATATAATTTCTTATATATTTTATGTTCTTTGGGCCGTGGGATTTGCAACATTAGCTGCATCTCTAGTCAGAACATTTGCTCCTTACAGTGCTGGCAGTGGTATGATTATTTAGCCCAAGTAGTCCATATCAAAAATATTTAACTATAAAAATGTACTCAATACTAAAAAAAGATTTTATAAACAGGTATACCTGAAATCAAAACCATTCTTAGCGGTTTTATTATTAGGAGCTACCTTGGAAAATGGACACTACTCATTAAGTCAGTAGGCATTATGCTATCAGTCTCTTCCGGTTTAATGTTAGGAAAAGGTATGTAAATCATTTTATTGCCTTGTATAAGTGTCAGTTCTATTGAAGTTCAAATCTGGAATCAAACTTTAATTTTATAGAGGGACCTATGGTGCATATTGCATGCTGTATTGGAAATATTCTTTCATACTTGTTTCCAAAGTATGGACGTAATGAAGCAAAGAAAAGAGAAATATTGTCGGCAGCCGCTGCAGCTGGTGTATCAGTGGCTTTTGGAGCTCCAATCGGTGGAGTGTTGTTTAGTTTAGAAGAGGTGAGTTGAAGCAAATACAACAATTAAATTGATATAATGCCCTTCAAGTTGAAGATGCCCTCAAATTCAGTTTTAGTTTACTTTCATTTTACTTGTTTTTCATAGGTGAGCTATTATTTTCCGCTGAAAACTCTCTGGAGATCCTTCTTTTGTGCGCTGGTGGCAGCTTTCGTACTTCAATCCATCAATCCATTTGGAAATGAACACTCTGTCTTGTTCTACGTTGAGTACAACAAACCCTGGATATTTTTCGAATTGATTCCATTCATTGGCCTTGGAATTATTGGCGTAATGATACATGATTTTAAATTTTTGCGTTAAAGAAAGCAAGAATTTTTGTGATAACAATTTTTAACTATTCTAGGGCCTCATTGGAACTCTCTTCATCAAGGCAAATATCTGGTGGTGCAAATACAGGAAAACCTCCAAGTTGGGACAGTATCCAATTACTGAAGTGGTGGCTGTAACGCTTATTACATCAGTTCTTGCGTATCCAAATCCATACACTCGAATGCCAACAAGCCAACTTATTTACTTGCTGTTCTCTCAATGTGGTTTATCCGTCAAAGACGACATTTGGTATTGAATTTTGAATATAGTATGGAGTGATCTCAAATGTGTCAAAACCATTGAACATGTCATACTAAATGTGAATTTTCTTTTCTGACAGTGATTACAAGCGTAATTACGACCGAGCCCAGGCTGGAGTGGAAATGGCTGAGGCGGGGCCTGGGGTGTTCAATGCAATTTGGTTGCTTCTTCTGGCGTTGATTTTCAAATTTATTATTACAATCTTCACCTTTGGAATCAAGGTCCCAGCTGGATTGTTTATTCCTTCATTATGCTTCGGTGCCATTATTGGAAGAATTGTGGGAGTAGCTGTGGAACAGCTTGCATAGTAAGTTATAAATAAAAATTGTCTAAAATTCAGGTGTAAAAAGAAATATGATTTTCATGTTTTCATCATAAAATTCCAGTGCCCACTCTGAACTGTGGTTCTTTTCTGGAGAATGTTTGAAAGGAGAAGATTGTATTACTCCCGGACTATATGCAATGGTGGGTGCAGCAGCAGTTCTTGGAGGTGTTACTCGCATGACAGTGTCACTCGTTGTCATCATGTTTGAGTTGACTGGTGGAGTCCGTTATATTGTTCCTTTGATGGCCGCCGCAATGGCTTCAAAATGGGTAGGTGATGCACTTGGGCGACAGGGTATTTACGATGCCCACATCAACCTGAATGGATATCCATTTTTGGACTCGAAGGAGGAATTCGGACACACGACTCTGGCTGCTGATGTGATGCAACCAAGGTTAGAATTTTTTCCATGCTTTGGGGTAAATTAACTAGTAAAACTTGTTTGCTAATTTCTCGATTTTACTGCAGACGAGGAGAACCTCTATGCTACGTGACACAAGATTCAATGACAGTGGAAGACGTGGAAAATTTGTTAAAAGAAACAGAGCACAATGGATTCCCTGTTGTTATATCACATGAGTCTCCTTTCCTTGTCGGTTTCGTTTTAAGACGTGACCTCAACTTGGCAATTTCCAATGCAAAACAAACTGTTGAAGGAGTTGATGGAAACTCTCTGTGTTGGTTCACTAATCATCCCCCTGCTGAACAGTCCAGAACTGCTCGGGTAAATATGAGTGCATACTTTTGCTAAATGCAAATGCTTATGCATGAATGCAAAAAAGAGAATTTAATCAAAATGATGTTCCTTTTCTTCCAGCCAACCTCAACACCTGTCAAGCTAAAGAAGATACTTGATATGGCCCCCATCACAGTTACAGATCAAACTCCAATGGAGACTGTAGTGGACATGTTCAGAAAATTAGGTCTAAGGCAAACGCTTGTCACACATAATGGGTACGCTAACTATTAAGCTCAAAATCTTAAAATTACAAGTTTCAAATAGCTAATCTACAAGCTAATTTAAATGTTTGGTATGATGTTTTTGTTTTTTATAGACGCCTGCTTGGAATCATTACAAAGAAGGATGTACTTCGTCATATCAAACAGATGGATGATGAAGATCCTAACTCAGTTTTATTTAACTAGATCAATAAACAAATTACTTTACCCATACTTAAGATATGATTATACACTTGTATGAAATGAATTGCAATCGTGTACTATCCAACTCGACTTTACTTTAATTGTTATCAGCTCTCGTCCAACATTTCCTGATAATTCAAGTTAAATTCCTCTTTAAGTTAAACTGACATAAACTTGTTTATTAAACTTACATATTATAATCCCATTTTGAACTGTATACATACAATAATTATAGTTTAATTTACAATTTCTGCGAGGGGCTGCGAAAGAGAAAATGCTTGGCTATTTTGAAAAATATTTAACGTTACAATTCGAATATACACTTTTAAAATTGGATCATCAACTTTATGCTCTCCTTAATTGTACACTCTAAAAGAAAACTTCAGCTACTTTATGAACACGAAACTTTTAACATATTTTCAAACAGTTACAACTGTAGACGAAAAGCGGATTTGGTAGCAATCGATCATTACGGAGTATCCTCGTTTTCCATGTTTGTAACGGCGACGCATTTACCACCACTAAATTCACGGCAAAAGTCTTTATCTATAATATTAAAAAATGCACACAACTTGTTATCTCAATCTCAATAAATCTCTAATAATCCAGTACATATAACAGTATATATAGAAATGATATCACACCTTGGCACAGGTTATCACCGGAAACTCTTAATGCAGTCCTGATAATGGCCTTAGGGTAGTTCAAGCGATCCACTAAATCTTTGGTCATCAGAGTAACGTTCCTAATTTGATCCTTTAATTCTTCATTTTTGGCTGTAATCTCCGCCCGAAGGCTCTTATTCTTTAGGGCCTTTCTTTGTAACTCCTTGATTTTCGCCCGATCCTTTTCCTCCTCCGCTTTGGTTCTATCCTCCAGAAGTTTTACCGAGTTTGTTGCTTTGCTCACATCGTCTGAAAGATTATAATTAATGGGGTTAAACATTTAAATCACTTAATATAACTCACAAATAGTAACACATCCTAGTTTTGAAAAAATTGCACACTTGAAAAATAAATTACCTTTCAGATTTTTCTCTTGCTGACGTAACAACTCCAGTTCAGTATCTATTGCAGCGTCAGGTTGTTCTTCCGATTTGCTAGAAACATCAAGTCCCCTCTTTGCTTCAAAAGCAGGAAATCGACTATTTCTAAACTTCACTAGACTTCTGAAAACTTCGTTCATATCTTCATTCTGAAAAAGTGAGTCCGTCTCCGTGCACTTCCACAACTGCCCATTACCTTTGAATATTGACTTTGGGCTTATCGATGCCATGTCTTCAGATGAATTCCCAGTAACTCCCCTATTAATTACCAACGCCTTCGATGAACTTTGCTTTGACATGTTTATTGTCTGATTCTGATCACCCCCGCCCAGAAGATCTGCAACAAATGTCTGATTCTGATTAGAAGATACCTCCAACACTCTCACACTCACACCAGCAGGCGGTACAGGCGGTACAGGCACTGTGAACGTTTTTCTCCTGGAAATTGTCGTTGTTTGATTGAGATCCATATTGAGAATTTAAATATTTGTTTTACATACTATGCTAATATTGAGTATTTTAATTGATTTGATTAAACTACATTGACAGTTTGTAATTCAAACAATTGAGTGTATCAACAAAAAACAATACCTACCTGCCAAAAACAGCAGAGAAATGAAAACAAAAACACAACAACGGATTATCTGCTCACTCGCCGCGTTACATTCATTTCAAAAGAACGGACCCCGCGAAAGCTCTTACACAGGTAAGTAGACAGATGAGCAAGTCAACAATGTGTAAGCACTCTGCGTGCATGTGCCTTTTTTGTGTTTTTAATTAAAGGTTTTTAAAAGCAGATGAGAAGAGAAGTTAATTGCCCTTCTAGTTTGTATGAATAAGTCAAGTGTACCTTTATAGCAGATATACAATGTTTGTGTTATATGAAATGACACAAGATGTGTGTGTGGCCCCCGTGAACTTGGGTCAGGACCGTGTTGAAGCAATCACAAATGAACTGAATCAGAGACTTTCAAATCGAGTTATGTTAAATGTTGGCCTTTGCATGGCCTTGTGGGATATTAAATCAATAGAATCAGGAGTTATATATCCGGGAGATGGTGGCGTCCACTCTAAAGTCGTTTTTCGGTATATAGTTTTCCGACCTTTTCAGGATGAAATTATTATGGGAAAAATAAAAAATTGTACACCGGAAGGAGTTCATGGTAAAGGATACATTTAAATTAGATTTTAGTTGAGACTACATAACACATACAGTGTAATTATTTGGTTGGTAATAGCTGGATACTGTGTTATTATGCCATTTCAGTTACATTAGGATTTTTTGATGACATACTGATTACACCGGAATGCCTGCAGTATCCATCAAAGTTTGACGAAAGGGAGCAAATATGGATATGGGAGTATAAGGGTGAAGAAGAAAATGAAACGCATGAAATGTATATGGACAAAGGTGAAAGTATTAAGTTTCGTGTGACTGGAGAAATGTTTAATGACACAACCCCGCTTCCTGACTCTAATGCAGCGAGTGGGAACAAGAGTGACCCTCAAAGTAGTAATCCGCAGCCTGGTACGTCGAAAGCTGCACCTGCTGCTGCTCAACAGCCAGGAAGTACCAGTGATACTGGAACACCCCAGAAAATTCCATATTCTTTAACGGTAGAATAAAATTCATTCATTATTTCAATCTCAATCTCATTGCTTTAATAGATTAAAATGCTTATATATTTTATGCATACATGAATACTATCATAAACCATGACTAATGGACAATAAATATATATTTATCTTTGTAGGCATCTATCAATGAACCTGGACTGGGACTGATTTCATGGTGGAGTTAGTTAGTTATTTCGAACTATTTATGTATAATTTTTTGTGATATTTTTAACTTTTGCGCGTGGAATATATTAATCATTAAAAACTGAACTTTTTACATAAAAAGTAAAAGTAAAGTATCAACTCAAGTAAATATATTTCTATACATAATGCATAAACTCTATTAGCACATTCATATACAATTCTAAGACTAGACCTTCAACTAGATACCAGTGACTATTAAAGCTACCTACGTACTATACAAGGTAATTGGACAATTATTTTTAATACAGCTTATGTAATGCTTTCGTTGGAAAGGAAGTGCATTATGTGTTGGGCGGGGGTGTTTATAACCTGGAACTGCTGACCATACTTGAAGTTACTGTTGATGACCGACTATGATTGGAGTTGGAACATTGCTGCTGCATTTCCCCATTGTTTCCGTTACTCCTGGAGGACATTTGCGATTGGGATGGGGCACCGTGATGATGTCGAGTGCGAATGTGCCTGTCCAAGTCCCGTCTTCTAACAAGCACCTTGCTGCATAATTCACATCTACAGTTAGTACATGCATTTCAGAATTTCGGCATAAATGTGTAATTTTTAAAAGAATTTTTTAAGCGTCTAATTTTCGGTTTTTACCTGTATGGCGTGCTCCCATCCGAGTGTAATCTCACATGCTTGTTCAAATTAGAAGGATCTCCAAATGGTCTATGGCAGATTTTACAGCGAAGTGGCTTGTACCCTGTGTGGGTTCTTATGTGTATCTTCAATCCATATTTCCTTGAGTATAGCTTTCCACAGTATAAGCAAACATGGCCATTCTTAGCTTTCCCCATATTGCTCACGATAGCCTCAAGCCGTGCGTGATGGTGATGCTGCTCTTGTACCACAAGACTTCTCCCATTTGGTTCAGACGAAGCTTCTGTAGCGGGGGTTGGAACTTCAACAGGTGCATCTACCTCTATCACTGGCGATGGAGTTGATGAAGATGTTGAGGAGGATGTGAGACCAGTACAACTTATGCTACTTGCATGCATCCGAGTGTCAGGAATGGGAAAAAGAGTGTGGCGATTATGGACCTGGTGGTGTATGGGTGGTGATAATCTGAGTATTGACCCAAGTGGAGTTGAGGTAGAAGATGATATGTTGACGTTGAATACAGGAGTGGGGGAACTGGAGGATGTTATGGAGGGGCTTAGATTAAGTACGTATGCAGGGTTGACTAAAAGAGGTGATTGGCCAGAGGACTTTAATCGATTCCATATTGTCTCGGATGACAGTCTGTCGCAGTGAAGGGCAAGATGAAGTTTTAAAAGGTTGGGTCTTTCAAATTCCTCGTGGCATTCATGGCAGACGTATGAATTTCCACCTAAAAGTACAAAAATGTTTCGAAAGAATTAAAACTGGGGTTTTATTTGGGAAAAAATTTCTCACAAAAATATTAGTAAGTACCTTTGATATTGTATGGGGAAAGGTAAGGAGGAATCCCCAAATCAGATATCATGAGATCTTCACTGAACCACAACTGGAGTTTCTGTCCTGCAGGTATATCCCTTGTCGCTTGAAGAATAAAGGTGTCAGTGCTGTTCCACTTGCGAAGTTTGATGTTTTGTTCGTGGCAATCTGAAGCAATGTCGATTAACTTTGGCCAGAAGGTGGAAGTTGGGGAAATTGGTTGCATTTCATCTGAGACTGAAACACCGATCTGTAATAACCAGAATGAAAACCAAACTGTAGAAAATTTGTATTTTAAGAACTATTCTATGACTTTCTTGCCATCTATCACGATCACTGAATGTCACTGAATACATAAAGTAAACTGTATAAAAATTTCACCTGAAGGGGAAAGCTGATTTTCACATTGCCCCGCATCTCGAGAAGAGAATTTGTGTTGATTTCATGCACGTGAAATGGCTTGGAAAACGTTCCCTGTGGAATACTAACAACTGCAACACAAGCCATTCTTTTAATTTAAGTAAACACTTCTACAGTTAACTATTTTAGTTAGTTAAACTTTTAGAGAAAAATGTTGAAGCAAGTGACAGGTAATACTTGAGTACGTATTTTCTAATCTTGTATACTCCACTCCAACTATTAGTGTTGCAAGTACCTAGGAAGATAATTTAAATTGAACCTGTCTTACCAGTAGTCTCACTGGGACTGACAAGTGTCCAGGGAATACAATGTAGTTTAAACAAATTCATGAAATAAGGAAGCTGCTTTCTCTCCAGCACGTATCATATGAAAATGTAAAAGTTCAGATTATCATGTAAAATGAAAGTTGTGAAAAAAATCATACAAACCATACATACATATATGCATATTGTGTACCATCATCATAATCCTACCAAATCAAACCACACCAAAAAACCATGCTAGTACCACAAGTTGATTTTTTGGTAAATCCAAAATAATTCTTGGTTTTGATTTGTCTTTCCAGTTGTAATGATGCGACCACGCAAATAATATACACACACAATATACAAATCATGAGGTGCTGCTGTTGTAATATAGAGATTATCGTTTATGTAATGTAGGATGTCTGGATAAGGGCTGGGCATTGGGCAGGAACTGGAGAAGACGAGAACAAAGTAAAGCAAGAAGCAAGGGGTGAGAGGATCCAATATGGTCTCGCATCATCATTCTATAGTAATGATCATATTGAGGGAGAAACCGAAGCCGGGATACGGGATTCACTCCGATCTGGTTGCTCATCTCTTGTGCATATGTACCAAATTTACATACTTATAAGCATAGTATAGGTAGCAGCATAAGGTCATAGAAGCAGCTATAAGCATGTAGGTCTTGCCTGGTCGGACCATCTAAATAGTTTTCCAAAGAGATGTTCATTGATTTTTAAGATATGCGTGGTTGCATTTATTGGTCCATCTTTTTCTATCAACTTAACCACGAATCGTTAGTGGACATTTTTGTACTGAACTAAGCAAATAATTAAATACCTTTAAAGTTAAATTTTTCTGTCGAAAGTTAGATCACGTAGTAATTATATCAGAATGTATTCATCGGTTTGAATTCGAATTCGAAATGAAAATTTTGACAAACTTTATTACAGCTTACGTAGTATATTTCATGTATGTGTATCAAAATGCAGATTTAGCTGTGTGGTGGTGTGGTAAATTCTTGTTTTATACATACATTTATGCTTTCTCCGAGTAAGTTGTCTTCTGGACACTAGATAGTTTGTTATCCATCCATATCCATCACGGATCATACAAATAACTTTTATTTATACATTTTTATTTACCACAATACGGATGATCAGTGAGAACGCGAAGTACCTATACCCATTTAACAACAAACATGAACATGAGTTTTGGACTTGGACGGACATGGGTCAATTCGGTCACCGACCTTACTTATGGCCAAGTATAGATTATACATATAATATGTATATCCCTTTTAATTGTAAGCCTCCATACTGGCCAAATTCAGAATCACAGCATTTAATGTAATTTTACAATTGCAAATTATTACAAACTGTGATACCGGAACTTGGGGAGCTGGAGCTTATAAAATCTAACTTTGCCAAAATGTATGCATAATACAATATAACCATTAATTGTTTGCACGAAAAAATGTAACCCTTTTAATGATGGTTTCAATTTCAAACTTTCAATTTTTTATCACATTGTAACGCATCATTAAAAGCTATGTACTGTTCAAGTGAAGGACGAGCTTGCAAAGTCTTTTCGGTCCGATGTCTGAACATGTTCCATTTGTTTTTTGTTCTTTTAAAACAACGTTTTCAGAAAAAAGTATTGCTTTTGGACAGCTCTTTTCAGTAGAAATACGGATACACACACGCTTACTGGTACTACTGCAATATTTTGCTCACTAGTGACGTAGACACTGATACCCAACACTGATTTGTAGGTTAATTGAGAAGATGATCTTTACATATCTATTTATTGTGGATCACTAAACTAAGCCGCATCACATCACAACGCAGTTTCCTTACGTCAAAATGTTTGCATGCAAAAACAGCATAGGTACTTGTTCAGTTTTTGTAGGATAACAAGTGTCTTTCAGTCATGTCATGTAATGCATAACTTGAAATTAATTTTAATGGCTGGACAGAAATAAGTTTAGTTTTTGGATTGTCACTTGTCACCTTCATCATTATATTTTTTGGTAACTTTCTTTGGCCGAAACTGAGCCATAAAAATGTTTTTGTTGAAAAAAACAATGAGCAACAATTTTGTGAATGTAATATAGGCTTATTTCTTATTTGAGGTCAAGTCAAGACAAAAAATACTGACATCCTTGAAATGCTATCCTTTTTTTGTAAATTAAAAAGCGTTTAAAAAACTATTTCATAAAGCATGAATTTTCATGATAAGAAAAAGTTTGGAAGCAATATAATACTATACAGAAAAATTTACATTGCATAACTCCATTATTTTCACTCATTAGTTGATAAATTCACTTCCAGATTATTCCAGAATAGGTCAATTTTGGCTTGAAGATTAATGATTAACAACTACGATTACATCTTATGTTATATACGCACATACATGTTTGTGACAACAGATTCTGGCGTCAGAACAGAAGCATATTATAAAGCTTTAGTGGTGAAGTCTCATATCGCCCCATATCCGAAATTTCTTAACCTTTTCACAAAAATTAACATTGATTGTGTTTTCTTTAGCACAAACTAAGGATTAAGAAATTCAATACCCAACTAATCATCAGTGTAAGTACTGTGAAATTTGATACCTTTATCAACAAAAAATATTTTAAACTCTGGATAGAAAACAAAAATGGTCTTGGACCATCTTTAACATTTACACGTTATTATGCCGCGTGTGGTAATCTCTCAGAACAAAATGCACATTATTGAGCACTGGGCAGGATTTTGAACATGCTGTGCTATGTACATACTATATACATAGGTTACTGGCCTCGTGAATCATTAAAATACCAAATAGATTGATATTTTTTGTGTATTATAATCAAATTGCAAGTTGGCGATACTTTCCGCTTGCCGGGTTGCCGTTGCCACTTACAAGTAGTACATGATACAGTGCTCACTACATTTGACCTTAATCTGAACAACATTTAACATTTCAGATATTTATCGGAGAAAGCTTCCTGTGGATAAGAAAAACATAGATTTCCCCCAAAAACTGTATATCTTGCTTTCATAGAAAAAAATTACATCTGCACTTCATTTTGCATAATCATGGCATAATGAAAGTTCATGATACCATCGCATCATAGCAAAAATGCCAAACAGTTTTGTTTTGTGTTGACCAACAAAGAATCAGATTCGAAAGACCAAGATAAATGTGTTTTGTATTTTACTTCATCCAAAAAATCAGTGAAAAACACGAGCACGCACAGGCAGTGCGTATCTAATCAGCAAACAGTAAAGGGAAGGCCGTCACCTGTTAGCACGAGCCTATTTAACAGGCAATCTAAAAACCATCAGGCTCATCAGTTTCATTATTCAGAAAAGCGAATTATTATTTTTATTTGAGCTTCCTCCAGCATCACATTAGGAAAAGGTCCTTCAACCATATTAAACCGGGTGACAAAAGGCATATCAGCTATGCTACAGTAAGTGTTTATAAAAGGGCTCTTAGATGTGTTGTTCTTTTCAATGGATCTCCAGCAGCCCTAAGCTTGAAGATACAATATCAGCTTTTGGCACGAGCTAAAAAAAGGGTCCATGGCAGAGCAAATCTGTTGCAAGACTTGTTCTTTCGGATGATGATGGAACCCTACAAGTAAGCTTACATGTAAAAGTGCACTAAAGCACAAGGTGCTACCAGAGAACCAGGCTTCAGTGCTTGTAATACACGGATCGGGTAAATGTTGGGGACAAGTAAAACCATGCATCTCACAATGCAGGTCGGGGGATGGGTAAATCCAAATCAAGATAAAAAACATATATTCTAAGATAGTTTTTCATGCTGATTACGAAAATCATAACTATTTTCCCGAATAGGCAAGTTTGTGGGAGTCCCCTTTTACCCTAATGCTTAAAACCGCAAGCTTTTAGCCTATGGAGGACCTAGAGCTTGCTTTTTAAAG